>WURT03184490.1:0-10170 GCA_009936505.3 Holothuria glaberrima | reverse complement strand
ATTTCTTCAGATTGGTAAAGTGGTCAACACATGGTTGTTTTAAGGCTATATCTAAACCTTGTTGACCCCTGATTTAGCCAACCAATTGATCTTTGTTGTCAGGCGAGAGAAATAATTTGTGGAACAGTATCTCCTCCCCAAAAAACCCCAAGTTAGCCGAATGATTCTTACCTCTTATCATTTGTAAACAAAAACGTGTTACGCTAGACAAAAACATAATTATCAGTCTTTTGTAAAGAACCTGTTTCCTACATATCTACCTCACTTTGCTAGATGTGGCTGGAATTAAATTTGTAATGCCACAGTATGAATATTAAACACTGTCTTTACAGCTTTACGAAAATGAAAGCAAGCTCTTATATGAATTTGTAATGTATCAAACGCCTCTCTACAAGCTTCCTTGAATTCATCTCAATAGGATATTTTTCTTGTAAACTGCAAATTATTTTATTTAATGGGTTTTTTCGCAAAAGCAGTCAAGTTTTTTTCTTAATACGTGCCAATTCCATATCCAAAGTTGAAAACTACGCCAACCGAAGCCAGAATCATTCACTGGCTTTGTAATACAGTGAAACAGCTTTTAATTTTTTTCTCTACAACCACAGCTTATAACAGTTTTATTCACTTGTAAACAAAATGAATAACATTCATGTAAAAATTATCATGGTGGTACGGGACATTTTTGTAGGTAGAAAAAGAGGCTAAGCCAGAAAAACAGTTTCAATCCAACCAATGGCCCGATTTTCACAAAATGTGCCAGAAAAATGTGATTTTTTCAGCCTCCGTGACTACAGCTCCCCAGAACTATGTATGGTCTGCCTGTGATTTTCATTTGTCCAGTTAAAGAGTCTTAATAATTCAGTTACATATCTAGACCTTACGACTTTTAAAGGGAACGAAACGTGCAAAAGATCGCTGGATAACGAAATGTATTACACAAGTTGTCAACAAACAAAGACTCTATGAACACCTTGATAGTGTTGTGTTGGGTAGAGCTTCTCCGGCAAATAAGTAAGTACACAAATTTTCTTGCAGTTTACATGGTTATATTGTTTTATTTCTCTCAATCATTGGAGATGGTTTCAACAAAGAAGGATATACAAATATTAATAAAAGGTTTCACCTCTAAGGTATTAGGTCTGATCTCTCTGAAGTCTATCTCTGATCTCCCTTGATGAACTTCTCTAACTAAATTTCCTGTCTTGAATTTCTTTGGGAAGGCATCTATGATTGGTCACCTAAATTAACTAGCTGCGAATTCATATGACCTGACCAATCATAGAGGCTCAAGGTAAACTTAAGTCGCCCCCATTAGTTTACAGAAAGTGGCACTGGAAGCTAAGTGACAGCTCCCTAGTAGATGCTGGTCACTGAACTCTAAAATTGCGTAACCTCCTTCCTGTGGTAACTAAACTAAATCCTGTGTGAAGTACGTAATTAAATGTATCAAAGACTGACAGTCTCTCATATACCCACAAAGACCTGAGTCAACGGACTTCATTCAATAGAGAGAGAGAAGCAGTTGCAAACAGAAAGAGTGATCACATTGTTTTTGGTAAACCTGCTGTGGTTCTAGGCAGAAAGTTATTTGTTGTTGATGAATGGGGGATTCCTAGAATAATATAGGAAGAGGGGGAGATAACTACATAACAATAGAACCTCAGCCCCCAATCAATTTTTTAAAGGTTTTCTGATGTTATAGGAGACATTTTTAGATAGTTATACTCGTTATCAATGAACGATAACGATTTAGTTCCTAAAAAGGAAATATTTTCAAAGACAAAAATACACAAGTGCAGAGAAAATAGCATAAACTGTAAAGAAGATCTTATTTCCTGGAGCGGCGAAGAGGGTACGCCATGCGTTATTAATTCTCACTTATTTTCAAATCACGCAAACACACAAACAAATATTATAGCTTGGAGAAAACAGGTACAAAAACACACTTCCCGAATCGTCGGTGTAAGTTTTCCAAAATAATTATTTTTAGCCAACAAGAGAGGAAAACTAGTTTAACAAGATAAATCTTAACTTTGGAATGACAGTGGGTTGGAAATGATGTGCTAATCAAGGCTTCTTAAAGAAGAGATATCAACCATATATTTACCAAAAAAAAAAAAAAACAGAAAAAAGTGAAGTTAGGCTTAGTTCCATGGGTCTAATTTCCAACTCCCTTACAAAGAAAAGATAGCAGAAAATTGCGTGTTGAAACCAATAAATCCGTACCATGTCAGTTTGTAACGATCAAATGTAATTACTTGCATGCCTACACTAGCAAAGACGCTTCCTACCTTAATAAAATTTACCATTTAGACGAACATTAACTGTTTATGCTTGTAATATTGCTACAACCTACCCCTTTTCACTGGTCTCGGTCATTCAAAATCGAAGGAAAGGGTACTGGCATTGTGATCTAAGAAGATCTTACGAGGGTTAACCAGAAGTTACTAAGAACAGCATTGGATCTACCCAGAGTCAGCATTGCATGGAGTAAAGATGGTACTATCTTCGCACTATTCAAAAAGATTGGAACGACATCTCCCAGAGATTTAAGAGTGTAGTTGACCTAGAGCAACTATAGATTTGTTCAAAATGGCAGACGGTAATATCATTTTTCTGTTACATCTATAATACATTCATCGCAGGTGCTGCACAGCTTTGTATTATTAAAAGTGGTAATCCTATTTATTGCCTAAGTACACAACATCCCCTAGTCAAAGGAAAACAGCTTGTGTTGTAATGCGAATCTCTACTGTCAGTTATCAGTACATTTAATGTTCATCAAGTGCATGTTATGCATATTCCTTTTCATTATCATCGCTTATCCTATGAGCTAAGTTAAAATGCAAATGCCACTTATTGTAATAATCATGAGCTTAAAGAGCTCAAAAGGGGTAATTTTAATATCTTTTATAGAAATAATCGTAGCCTCTCTAAACGTTTGATGCAATTATTGATTATCTTCTCTTACTAAATTGTGATTTTGATGCTCTAGGGTTCACATAAACTTGGTTCAGTGACAATATTTCTCCATAAAATCGATGGTTCTAATTTGGAGGAGAGCAATCAGCGAAAGAAAATAGAAGGAGAGATAGCCTTATTTATTCGGGATTGCTTCATTGCTTCATGTTTAATGGTCGAGATGATATTTCTATTTTAAATGAAAATATAGAAAACATATTCGTTGAATAACGCACTTAAACAACGTGCCCAACGTGTTCCAACAATTAGCAGGCCGACTACATTTACGAATATCGGCATATCTTTAATTGCTAATGTTCTTACTAATGTAAACAGAATGGACAGTAATGTTAATATAATGTCTTCTGGTATTTTATTAAGAGATAGAGCAGACCATTTTTAAAATTTTTTGTAAATGCTAACTATAAAATGCATCTCACTAATGAGAGTGTGTCACCTTTGACTGGTAGGAATTACGATCCTAATAGTATGGAGAACTTTGTGTCTCGTACCTTAACTGGGATCATGTGTACCAATCAAATGATGCAAATGATTCTTTCAATATTTTCAGTGATATGTTTAAAAGCGTCTACTGTGACTGTTTTTCCCTTTGTCATTGTTAAACAAAGGAAGAAGAAAATAACAAGTTCGGATCACCTCATAAATTTTTTTTACCGTTGGTATGGAAACAAAACAAATTTAATCATGAAATGCGTATTGCAAAAGGAAAACTTTATCATGATGTTTTTCATAACGCCAAAAAACTTACGTGGAAACATATCAATGATATTTTAAATAAAGATAATAAAAGATTCCAGCTCTCCTGACTATTTCATTAAAAATTACAGGGTTGAAAGCGATAGACAAAGTAGTGCATATTCTTTCAATACCTTTTCTTTGTAAATCTTGGACCGTCTCTGCGGGAAATATACCAAACTGTGCAACTAAAAGTAGTCATGACCATCTCAATTAGTAAAATGTAGAATCAGTAAACCTCTCACCGGTTGGAGTAAATGAATTCTTAGAGGTTGCTCATGAATGTTTAAACCGCAGGAAAGATGCAGGCTACGACGGTTTGAGACCAGCCATTGTTCGTCGGGTACTTAACTGTATAGCTGAGCCTCCTATGTATATTTTTAATTTTTCTCTGTCTCATGGTGTTTTTTTCCTGACAGATTGAAAGTAGCTGGAGTATCCCTGTCTTCAAACAAGGTGATAAACATATTTCAGTCCTCCCCTGTTTATCAAAGATATTAGAAAGAGTCATGGACAATAGAATCTATCCATTTCTCAATAAGCATAATAATGTTTCAACCTGCCTGCATGGCTTCCGTCCTGGTCGTTCAACAGAACCTGCTCTTGTAGATGCCCTGGACGACTAAAACAAAGCTGCGTCTAAGAAATAGATTTCCATTGCGATTTTTCTCGATCTCTCAGAAGCCTTTGGCACAATTGACCATGACATACTTCTCACTAAAAAATCTTTTAATGGTTTCAAAGGAGTGTCCTACAACTGGACCAAGATTTACTTTCTTATAGAGAACAACGTACTTCTCTCAATGGCTTTAATTCTGACCTAAGGAACATAAAATGTGGTGATCCACAGGGCTCTATTCTTGGACCTCTTTTTTCAAAGTTCATGCAAATGATGTTTCTAGCTTTGCAAAGAACTTTTCACTTGTATTGTTTGCTGACGACATTAATATAGTTCTCAGCGACTCTGATCCACAGCGTTTGATGGAGCTGTTGTACTGTAAACTTAAGCTCCATTTTTATTGGTTTACTATGAATAAACTTTCCCTAAATCTGGCGAAAAGGAACTTCACTGTTTTTAATAATGACACCCTTAGCAGGGGTCATTAGTTTAAAGTTTCTATTGATGGGAATTGCTTACAACATATGAAACATGTTAAATTTCTGGGGACTCATATTGAGTTGAGTTCATGTAATGAGCATTGTGTAATATTTTGTCCCAGATCGCTAAATTTGTTGGTTTATTAGGAAGGCTTAAGTATAACGTACCAAGAAAAACTGCTCTTCGTTCAATTTATCTCGCCTTAATCTATCCTTATCTTAACTATTATTTAATTGCTTGATCTAGTACAAGTCGTTCTCTTTTCGATAAGCTAAGTATCTTACAAAAGAGAGCTATTTGACACATCACTTGCTCCAAACCATGTGAACATACTAGTTCCTTGTTCAAGTCACTGAACCTTCTGAAACCAGGATGTTGTTATTCGGAAAGAGGTCTAACGGAAAGTTTAATTTACGCTAATCCTCTAAGGGCCACTAAATTCCGAAGAGATCATCAACGATAAGCTATTATTCCGTTGACTGGTATTTCTTCCTTTTACTCGTTGCCTTCAGTTTGATATCTATATGTTAGCAACAACATTCAGATCTAGTAATCCTATCACAATTGGCTTACCGAAGACAATGCTTTGATGAGTAGATTTACACCGCCACCAATTTA
The DNA here is from genome assembly GCA_009936505.3 of Holothuria glaberrima. Classification (NCBI taxonomy): domain Eukaryota; kingdom Metazoa; phylum Echinodermata; class Holothuroidea; order Aspidochirotida; family Holothuriidae; genus Holothuria; species Holothuria glaberrima. Next base: position 4,736 of record WURT03184490.1, on the reverse strand, counting down.
TGGGCAGGTGTCACAAAACTTGAAACGACTGTTTCATTGAAATAAATCAATAAGGTCTGCCTCTTACTAAAGAACGATCGTTATGCAAATGAGCTACAATTCGGAAAGTTTCCGGATTTTCGTAAAATGACCAGGTATAGAATCATTTTCACATTGATACATTAATCCATATTGTTATCTCAGATGACAGGAAACAACCAGTTTGTCATCAATTCTTTTCAGACTTCTAAATGTAACCTGTTCCATGTAAGACACAGAATACTTGGAAGCACAGTACTGTTGACCGAAAGGATTGGCTTGTTTTGTTTACTTCGGTCACTAAGTCCAGTGTCTCTGTGGCCCAGTGATTCAGTTATGTATTCTTTACCAGGTTACATGGAAACTTGCACCCCCTTGATGTGTGCATAGACCTAATTCTTATAAGGAGTAGTAAAAGAATGATATATCCTAGATTGATTTCATATGTCATTCATAGATGACACTTTACGGAAAAGCAACGACATAAAACGGATTCATCTGTATACGTTGAGAGGTATTCACAGTTGTTTTGACAGTAAAGTTACTGGCCATTGTTAATTACGTTGCAATGTAGTAAAATGTACTTAGAAAACCCGGTAGTATTCTACATACAGTGGTTACTGCACCATTGTTGACTCATTTATCGGGCCGCAAGTGTTCCTCAAAAGATGCTAACAATATACTGCAAGTAGGCCGCTGTCAAGCCACTACTTTGCTACCATCAGTCTATCAGCGGACCAGCATAGTCGTGACGTCGATGCCTTTGATGGACAGCCAGAGGCTCGACAAACAAATCACCGTTTGTCCACCAGCGGTTGCAACTGTAAGAGCGACCGTCAGAGCGACTTTCTGCAGTGCCTAGAGCGGTTAGCTGTCAGACTGACATCAGAGGAATGATATTTATGAACGGAATGAACAACCTGGCCGCGCTGCTGATCCTACCTCTAAGCAAATACTTGTTCCAAACTTTACGTTCTTTCCCCTCTTCAACACATATACACCTTCAATGAAAATCAACCCTCTTGTAAAAACCAAATAAGTAGGAAAATTGGACATTGCAGACACCTGACAGAAGGGATGTTGTGTTTTTGTAGATGCGTGCAAAACGTCAAGTTACGCCACAGAATATCGAGCTTTGCTTAAACGAAACGATCGTAGAGTACTAAGCTTCAAACAGGAAGCTGATATTTGAATCAAATAACAGCAGCTCTCTACTTCAACATAGAATGCTTTAATCTATACGATAACATGAGTAAACAGAGAGTTCGAACCTTTGGTCCCAAGTTGAGAGCAATGTACACTATATCGTGTGAACAAGTAACACGCTTACATATTGTGTAGTTGGCTGTGTCTAAACGGTTTGGCAAAAGCTTCGACGGCGAAATATAATCATGATTTTGAACGGTTACCTCGGTAAGTCCCGAAAAACAAGCAGACGGCAGTTTACCACACTTGTGTTGAAATGGTTATTTGGTAAATGTATATCAATTTCAGTATAATTCATCGTAAACAGATCTATTAACTTTCATATGTGGTTATCTCTTAGCAGCTGTACTGCTGCGTTTGTGGTGTACTACGTACCCCAAACCCGGGCCAGAATTACGTAGCAGTTTTGATAGTCTTATCTAATCAAGAATGTTAACGATGACTTATTTCTTATTGTCTGTGAGTGTATACAACACAGAAGAAGAATTTGATAGACGCCATATACACTGGGCTTTGAGTTTGAGATAATTAGACGTTACAAAAAGTACTCTACTGAGGTCTTAACGAAAACACACCGGTTAGTAGGTGGCGGGAAAGCTAGTCGCGTGTGACCTAATTCCTTTCTGGGTATGCATGTTTACTTATTTGGTAATCGTGTGACTGCTAAAAACAATGAATATATGACTTTTAGTGTATTGAAAACATTGGGCAAAGTTAGTGGTGCAAAAGTTGTCGACCATATCGCAACGGTACGGCTAAAAGAAAAAAAAAAGTCTTCTCGTGAAATTTTGGCCATGGTAAGTGTAGGTAAAACGAGCGAAATATAAAAGCCGCCAAAAATAAAAATAAAGGGGGGTCTACTTGTCCTTGTAATGTCCCCATTAACATTTAACAAAAGGAGAAAAGCCTTACCCATGCTAGAATTGGAATGTCGCCATTTGTCTGTTTAGATTTATTTAAAGTTGGGATATAGGTTTAATTAAATACACATAAAGTAGAGCAAATTTTATCCATATTATCTTTTTGTGTACATGTTAAGCTAGCCATTATACTGGTCTATAGCAGCATCCTCAGATTCCCCTTTCATTGCTGTAGTTGCTCCTTCACCTTGGGACCATCTCAGATGACATGAAGCAACCAGTTTGTCATCAGTTCTTTGTAGACCTCTAATGTAACCTGTTCCATGCTAGGCACAGGACACTTGGAAGCACAGTACTGTTACCTGAAAGAACTGGCTTGTTTTGTTTATTTGGTCACTAAGTCTAGTGTTTCTGTGGCCCAGTGACTTCGTTATGTATTCCTTACCAGGTTACATGGAAACTTGCACCATCTCAATGTGTTCATAGGCCTAACTCTAAGGAGTAGTAAAGGAATGATACATCCTAGAATTGTTAAGTAACTTCAGTGAACTCATGTTAATCACTTCCTGTGTTCTTGTTATCCCTTTGTATCCTATCTTTAAAATAGATACTCTAAGATTTCTTGTACATTAAATAAGTTCTACCTCTGACATCAAAATACACCTTTCCCGAAGCTCATATTTGTACGTCTGCTATTTTCATTTCTTTTTGGTCACCGTTGTGATAGACATATGGGAGCAAAATGAGTAGTGATGCTATTTAAGGAAATGACCAGTAATCTTTAAGAAATCTGAAATGTTTAAATTTGTTAACAATAGTTTTGTCGAGGTCCCGCACCAGCATGATTGGTACAGGCCTGCTTAATGAGACACAAATCTCAACATAAACTGATAAAGCTGCTGTTACTGTGGCGCAATCAATGCCTATCTATTAAATTTAAAGTGAGAATGAGCTGAAATTTCCTTTCTCATGTCCAAAGTTTGCTTTTAACCAGACCTCAAGTTTTGTTCTTCCTAACGCCCAAGCAAGCAAATATTCCTGGATTACATCAAAAGTCCTTCACTGAGCTCTAGCAAATCTGCTCAGTGCCGAGGTCCCTTTCGATTTTTCGATAGTCTTCTCGTAACGCAATACCAAACGTTGAAGCGCATGTACATTAAAAGGAAGATACTGCATTACTGCAGAAGGGGACTTCAGCATTCATCGATTTGACATGAATTTGCCAAATATATTGTTAGAAGTTATGATCTCCCACCCTCTTCCTTAAGTGGCGGTACCAGGTAACAACCAGGTTTCATTGGACCCCATTAAGGTTTCACCCTTCACCGGGAAGTGTTCTTTTTTTTTTTAAATTCGTGGGCATGCCTGAATGGGCACGAAGATACATGTTATCCCCCACAACGACCAGACGCCCTATCGGTTAATTTGACGTGCACTCAAGAAAGGCAGATCCTTCGGACATAATTAAAATTTTAGAAACGTCTTCAACAAGATCCCAAAACTTTCAAGGTTTCATAATGGAAATCGAACTTTGCAAATTTCTTGCTTTTTATTTTCCACAAGCCGCCACCTTTCTTGTAGCATACAGTTGAAACCCCTTCCTATCATGGATCTTGCTCCTCCGTCAGGCAAGCCCGGAGACCACCCATTTTTCGTGATAGTTATGAGATCAGACCGGTAAAACAACATATTCTCTTCTTTAGGAAACACTTACAGCGGTCACTTTCTTCCCCGAAAATATGTCCGCCTCGGCAATCATTTGTAACAAAAGAGCCAGAGATGACCGTCTTCAATTTGCATCAAAGGGTTTTAGATTGTTAATCAATGATTTTAGCCTTCGATGAAACAGTTCATTATTCACGTTACTTTGTTCAAAGCACGTAACAAAAAGACCACTTCAATGTGGTAGGGAGTGAATACATGCAATTTTGAAGACAACTTTTTGCACATTTTGCTTGTAGTAGAAAATATGTGGTATAATAAGAAAGTGTTAGAACACCCCGAAGTTTCATATGTCTTTAAATAAATGTATAAACGGCTATTAAAGGAAAAACCACCGTGATGGATTAAGGGGGAATGAACACTGTCGATGAGGTCTGCCTTTCTATTGTTCGCTGCGAAATTATGTTCAGAATTGCGGTTCCTTGCAATGTAAGGAGCAAAGCTCAGCCCCAGTATTTACGTTGCTAACAGAACTGGCTTTACTACTGGTGTAAGAAACGGGGAAGAAACTGATATTTTCTTTCGTGACTTAGCCTTGGATTTTGGTGGAAGTATAGCTTTTTTCTTTACAAGCAGTAGGATTGTCAATCCCCCACAATGCTAATTGTCCCTCTCACACTGTGGCAATCCCTCAGTATTTAAAAATGAGTAATTATAAATAGGAACAATCAGTCATACTGCAGTAGTTATATTAGACTAATATGTTCCTCAATTTATCATATTAGAATAACATTTTTCAATTTACAATACGACTATTCATATTAGGCACTTATTTGTTAAAGCGATGAAATAAGACTAATATTTGTTAAACTTATGTTCCATGACTGATATACATTACAGGTTTAAATAAGTTTTTTTTTTACTTTAAATTGTTGAACAGAAAGCCCGATTTATTGTTCAACCTGAAATAATCTAATTCGATATGATTCA
>WURT03184489.1:0-27624 GCA_009936505.3 Holothuria glaberrima | reverse complement strand
CAGACTCTTAAATGGCAATCCTTACAGCATCGTAGGGCCTTAGCTGATCTTTGTATGTTTTACAAAATTAGGAATAAACGTGTGAATATTTCGTTCCCTCCTATTATTACCCCTTCTGTCAGGCATGCTCACCGTTATAACTATATACAGGCCCTGCACTCTGAGGCGTTCAAATACCAGTTCTTTGTTAAAAGTGTTTGCCTTTGGAATACTGTACCCCAACAAATACTAATTAAAAAGTCTGTTTCATCCTTCCGTGCTGCTACCTCCAAATGGATCCTCCCCTATAGTTGGATAAGAGACCCTTCAACAAACACATGGGTCCTCACCCAGTCAACTCATTAGGACCCTTGTCTTTTGCCTGCACTCGTTACTTTGTGGTTTTGTGGTCTTGTATATAAAAGGAGCACTTTTGCACTTTTTGTGGTGGCTGTGTCTCCCTTGCTGGCTTATCGGCTGTTGATTGTGTGCTCCGTGACGGCTCTCTTTAGCCTTTTTGGAGTTTTTTACTGAAGACGGAAGATCGTCAAGGCCAGGAAAATGAAAAGCCTAATTGTACGGACTTCTCATCTTTTACATACTGTACCTACAGTATAGCGGAACTTCCTGTCACAGAACTTAGAGTAAGCTGAGTACTCATCAGTACTGTTATTTTTTTTTCTTTTGAAGTAAAACCAAGGTGATACTTTACATTGGATGACACAGGAAAAGAGAATGTGATAAGGAACAAGAGTTGGGGAGGGGGGATAAGATAGGAGAGGGTGTCACATTTATGAATCTTTTCAGCCCACTTCTGAATGAGTCTACACCACTGGCAAAGATGGCATTTACCACAACCTCACCCAATGCTTTTAACCAGAAAAATGGCACTGCAAATATTAAAGTGGTTACAAGAAAATTTACAACAGAAACGCATCAAATGAGTCTCAAAATTTAAATACGGCCTACTTACTCTTCAAATTTTACATGGTACACTAAACCGTCTCCTTTATTATTTGCACTTCCAGATTCTGAATGGTTTATATAGCCAGATTCCCCTTTATTTGATGTCGTTGTGTTGTCATGGTTACTGACCATTTTAGAGTCTAATATATCATCTCTTATTTTCTCTTTTTTCTCTTCATCTGAATCATTTTTCTCCTCCATGTCTTCATCCTTCTCTTGGTTATTGTTAATTTCCTCTTTTTCTGCTACTTTCACAATTTCAGCCTCAAACCAGGCTCCAACACTTAAATCCATGGCATCGATGATGTCCCCCACCTTGTGAGCCAACGAAAAAAAAATAATATAGGTATGGAAGTTTTCATCAAAAGATTGTTAAAAATTGACAAAGAATATATGGGTACTTAAAATATGTATAACATTCATATATCAAAATGCTCAACTGTGCCGTCATCATGCTACAACATTTTCTTATATTATAATTTCCAGGGCAATCGAAAAGTGTCCTCTTGGAACTTTTATAGCTAATTCTGGCAAATGAGTTGAATTCTCTTTACAAATAACTGGCAAATATACACAATACAGTACTGTGCCTGTCAAAAATGAAGTCCAACTATAGGCATGATAATTTGCATGCCTATAAGAAATTCAAAGAGCAACCTCCCAAGTTTTGTGGTAGCAAGTTCTATAGGAATAAGATGTTGCTACAGTAACCGTTGATAAAGAGTACCAGAAAAGATGCATGAAGGAAAAGTAAGGATGGGAAGGGGAATAACTTAACACAGAGGAGGCAAAACCAAAATGGCTGACCTTGTATAAACCTTGTAAACTGCTTGTTGATGGTTTGGGTTGTTCATCCTCCTTGATGGCAGATGATAGTGTTGAAGAAGACGTAGGCTGCTCTGTATCACTTCCATCTGATGCAATCCCGCTGTCTGCCTTACCTATTAATGCCAATCCAAAAATGTCAAACTGTTAGAAAAATTCTTTTCCCAAAGAGAGGAGGTGACAAAATAGCAGCAATGTACTTCTGATACGTACAAGAAAAGATATCTTTCTTTACTGTACTGTACAAGCAAAGAAAAAACCTCGGTACTGCGCTCACTTCACTTGCTTTCACAATAGAAATTTTCATAAAGCCATTTTTGTCTTTCTTCACTATAATATGACATTTCTTAACCTCTCGCTCAGAGAAAAATGCTAGGCGCTAAGCCTTCACAGTAGACTAGCTTTTGTCTACTCGGTTCTAAAGCCAGTATCACCTTAGATTTCCAGTTGTACATGTAGCTTGGTTGTATTAGATGTGTTCTGTTATAAAGTAAGCAATATTGAATACATATATATACACTGGAAACGTCAGCAGGCACACTACAAGGGTCGCCATTTCTGACTAACCCAGGGACGTTATAATCGAAAGTAGAAGTTCATTGGTTTCTCATACTTCTTTTGAATATCACACAGCTGCAAACATAAATTCATGAAAATTGTTTCAAGTTTATTATAAACCACTGGTATAAATACTTGAAAGTATACTAACAAACAGGATGTGAATAACAACTTTAAAGCATTCCAACTGTAAGATCATTCAAAATAGCATAGAGTACTGTAGTTCATATGTACAAATGCAAAAATTAAGTAACAGAATACAAAAGTTTTAGCCGAAATACTGAGGGCAGGCTTCAAGTAAGAGTGTAAACAAAGCGTACCTAGTGAAACATGTGACACTGAAAAGAGTGGAGTATTTTCTTAATTTACTTGCCCTAAATTGGGGTACTAAGTCACAAAAAATAGGAAAATACCACAAAAAGGTTCACTTTTCTTCCAACTTCCTCCAAACCCAGTTAAAACTAACATGTTTAAAGTTTAAAGTTGAAAGTGACATTAGTACCGGACAGTGCCAGGTTAAAAGACCTCTCAGTCCTGAGCACTAAACAACAGTCCCTGGGCACAATCCAGCACTGCCCCCACGATAGCTACTGTACAACCCTGAACACTATTGCATTTAATACATCAATGTAATAAAAAAAATTAGCAGTCTCTACTCAACACTTTCCTTGAAAACCCCAACCCTTGTACCTTCAGTGCCCACGACATTATAGAGAATAAACTTTCTTCAGAATTTTTATGGGAAAAATTATAAACAGATCAGATAATGCTGCCTATTGTTTTTATTAAATTCATGAGTTAAGTCAGATAATGCTGCTTCTGCTTTGATTAAATCTTTGATGAATGACCCAGTAGTTGCAGTACAGGATCATATCCTTTATGTTAAAAACCAAAACTGCATACGGATAAAGCTTGACTAAATTTCAAAAGTTATTGGCCTACTTTGTGCACAATGTATTTCTAGACCAAAGACATTGAAGACCAAGTAATGATACCTTATTTTTGGAATGAATGACCAGGTATAACCTTCATTCATCCTTTCACAGAAAAAAAAAAATTTGAAAAGGGACTTCCCAACTTGAAAATTTCACAATAGTTCTTTGTAAAAAAGTGTCATTGTGAGAAGGCATGTGCCAGATTGAAAGTAAAAGCCATGTCACTTGTAAAATAACCAATTAAATTGAAGGGACTGTTTTGGGGAGTCAATATTTGAAAAATACTCAGAAACAGATTGAGCATCACTACTTTCCATGTAACTCTGTTTTCCATTTGGAGAAACCGCTTGAGATCGGAGAAACCACTTTAGATTGGAATACATCCAATTTATTAACAAATGTGACCTTTTGCGACCTTCTTGCATATTTTATGAACTGGTCAGTGTACTGTATTATTCTATGTTTTGACCATGTTCCAATTTACTGTACATGGATAGAGTTACTTTCATTTTTCTTTTATGAAATAAACAATAGGAATAGGCTAAGTCTCTTACCAAAATACCAATAGTAATGTGGGGGTAAATAATTTTTACTCTTACCTCCTGATTCCTGAGAAGCTTGCTTTTCCTGTGGCAGATTTTTTCTCACCATAAGTTGGATGATGTTATTCAACCCAACATCGTAGTCAAAAAGAGTATGTCCATTGACAAGCTGAGGAAAAAATGCCAAAAAACTGTCAGCAAGTGTCATGCAACACATGGTCCTTGGAAACACTGGGTTATCAGTCAAGAGATAGGGATGTCTGCAAAACTGCTTGGGCTGTGTGAAAAACCTGATGAGGGGTGACTGTGGTCCACAAAATTTCACATGGCCATAAATGGTACCCTTGGCTCAGGAGGTTGGGTAGCAATGTTCTTACAAACCGTCATGTTGCTGTACAGTTTATTACCAACAATCCTTCTGGCAGAATTTATACAGTACAGTGCATCCTGTACAGTGCAGACCTCAAAAATGATCCCCAGTAGCACTTACAGGAGTGCCACTCTCTGGAATTCAACATAATTTCAAATTTCGTACAACATGCTCTAAAATAAAGCTTAAAGTGCACAAGAAAGTACAGGTTATCTAGGACGCCTAGGTTTCCAGGTCCCTTACAAGCAGACCCTGGATGCCTGTCAAGGAGAACTGATAGGCCTATACTGTGCAAAAGCTCCATTCTTGAGGTGTGTGGATATTGCAGAAATTTCACAAGTCTCTCTCAAAGTTACCAGTAATATCTACAGTGTAAGTAGGTATCTTAATTTAAGCACATCGTACATAAACAAACCATTGAAAGTTTCAGGAACGCAGGAACTTTGACCCTCCATTTTCTTTTACATAATTTACTACTGTATGATGATACAGGCGGCATACAGTATTCTACATCAGGAATTTACAGTACCACTTCATTGTTGTTCAACAAAATCTTTATCAACCTATTGGCCTATTGGTTAAGGTGTTGGACTTGTGATCCAAGGATTGCCGGTTTAATTCCCGCCTGAGTCTCTCAATATGTTGTGTCCTTGGGCAAGATGCTTTATCTCGATTGCTTCTCTCCACCCAGGGGTTAAATGGGTACCTGTGAGGTGAATTGTCATTGGGGAGAGCTATAAGAGCTGCAGCTGCACTGGAGGGATTGTCCCTGGGATGATTTACAGTACAGGTGGGGTAATCGAATGTAAAAGCGCTTTGAACCGACTCCTTCGGTATAAAGCGCTATATAAAAACTGACCATTATTATGATTACTATTGAAACACAATTCTGGGGCAAAGATAACCATAAATTTAAAACTTTACGAAAAAGAAATGAAATACTGCAAACTACGGCTTGTTTCAACATTCATGTAAATTTTACGTTTCAAACTTTCATTTTTTACATACATTACAGTAGTTATATCTATAAATTAAAATTGTGAATAAATATAAATTTATTACTTTTTAATTTAATTTGTTACAAATCTTTGAATAAATTGTGAATAATTTTTAATTTTCAATAAACTGTGATTTATAAATAAAACTGTGAATAAAACAGTACATATGTACATGTATAAAGTGGTCATCCCTAATAAAGTTCAAATGAAGAGAAGGTTTACTCTTTTTTACAGTTTTTATTGCACTTATATGCAGAACCAAGAAGTATATTACAAATTTTGTTTTGAATTGGCCCTTACTCTATTAAAAAGATCCTACTGATCCAAATTAAAAGACTGGAGATATTGTCATTGCAGCTTAACACATAAAAATAGTGTTCATCACTTTAGATGTCCCACTTTAAACTGAACAAAGTGTTATTACTATTAAAAATTTAATTTACAAATTTTTATACTGAATATTACTCAATGGAAGGCAATTACTGTAATTAGAGGTAACAACTTCAAAGTCTGACAAATGTTACATAGTTTGCCAGACACACAAAATATTCAAAAACGGGACAGACAATAGTGCTTCATTTCATCTCATGCAAGTTACTGAAATTAAGATGTTTGACCTACTGTATAGTATAATATTTTATAACCACTTTAACATGGAACCTTGTGAATGCAAGTTTACTAAATCTAGAAAATTGCACCCCCAAATTAAGAATTTACTCCAGTTCTGAACGTTTTTCTTTCTCTGTCTCTGTCTTTTTTATTTTTTTCTTGTCAGAACTGAAGAGGTGCAAAGAACTGAAATGGACTGTCCCACATCTTCTTGTGTTGTACTCTACTTAAACTGAGAAACCTGAGTTTACAATACTATACATTGCATCAACATGTACCAGACCATAGCTTCTATCATTATGAAGCCATTCAGCCACACCCATAAAATCTGGCAACAGTTATTTTTCCCCAAACTGCAGTCTGTACATGTATTAAAAATTTTGCAGATCATTCCAAATTTTAAGAAGTCATGGATATACTGTAGAACAATAAATAATCTTCAACTAAAAAAGTAATAAGCAGTAAATTTTTTTAGTGATAACCTTCTTCCAAAAAAAGTTACACAACTACCACAGTAAATTGAATTGCCTATAATGCTAGATTTACAAATAATGGTTTATGAATTTTTGAAAATTTTCTGTACCATGAACACAGCATAATTTCCCCTTGAAATACTGTATCATGTAAAACTTAGTAACTTTGGCAAACAGTACAGTAGTTTACAAAAAAAAGGGATGCCACCAAAAAACATATATATTGTAATTCTGTAGTTGAGTTGCCATGTCTGTATTTATTCTCTCCTAAAGACCCTACAACCCTTCTCTAAACTACACATGTTTTTCAATTGTGCCTTCAGCTGATCACATTACCTCCAAGTTCATCAGCACCTTGTTTTAATGATTAAATCTACAATCCTGGTTCCAATCTCATAATTTACAGACTTTTGAAATAAGTTAACTGTAATATTACTCAGATAATTCTTTTAAGTGCAAAATGCATTAATCTGAGTTTGTAAGTTTTCCCTGGTTTCCCAATTTCCTGGCTCTTTTCAGCCCTGTGCCAAACAATGTCACTGAGTCAGGATTGGTGATTTTTTTCATTTTTTTTTTTTAAATCATTTAAATCAGTGATTTAAATCAAATAGATCCATTCCAATCAAAGAAATCAATTAAAATCATCTTTTTTTTTTAATTAAAATCATTATTTCAATCAACTTGATTTAAATCAACCAACCCTGCACTAAATTGTTTAATTGAAATTTAGAATTACTGTGTACTTTAATTTATCTTCATGACATATGATGATACAATGTTTATATTCTGAAAAGTCTGAAAGTCCCAGTAACTGTTACTTGTAATTAATATAGAAAACTACCAAACCATGACAAACAATTTTCATTGCATTTACTAAAGCAATATGACCGTCTCTAACATACATTTGCATTGCATTTAGCAATATGAACCATCTTGTGTAGCAAAATGCAAAATTGAATGCTGGATAAATTTATCACACAATATCCCCCTCACAGTAGCCTTCATGAGAAAAAGCCAACTTTGAATTCATCAAATCACAGAGAAGTTAGGAAAGAATCCAACATTCTACTTAACCGTGTCTTTTAAGCAATGTTTGTTTCCAATGGCAATATTGATATTCTCCTAAAAATGTGAAATATCAAGATCAATAAGGATCAGTGTCTTATTGTTAAAATGAAAATGCCCTCCCCTGCCTAAAACTCATTAACTTTTCATTGCAAGAACTTCATCATTTGAAAAAGTCAACTTTGAAACAATTTTTGTTATTCGTCACAATAATCTCAATCATTTCCTCTAGACTTAAATTTATAGTACACTCCTTCGTGGCCTGAAAGTCCAACATAAATGAGAGAAATGCTGTAGGCTTGAACAATGTTTCAAGCAAACTGCACATCAAAATCATCGGGAAATAAAAGAAAAACTATCTCAAAATTAGTTGAAAATCAATTTACTGAAAATCTTGATTAAGTTGATTAACCCTTGGCCCTTGTCTACAACACACCTCCCATCAAGGCATACTGTACCTTATTTGCAGATACTCATCACCCCAAACTATATTTTAAGTGTGGGGGTATCAAAATTCTTAGTTGCAACTGCTTTTTGATTGACAAAGTTTGAAAATTCAAAAGATGCAGAGTACTGTAGGTCACATCCCACACAATGCAGAGAGTGTGTAAATCCATGATCACACATTAGTCTTGCATGCTCAACACAACATGATGGCATGCTCAACACAACATGATGGCCTTATGCAATATAAAATAGGTTTGTGTCTGCGCAAGGAGGAGCTTTACCTGTACATAGTTCTAGGAGGAGCTATACGGTAGGTTGTTTAGATGGGAGAATTGGAACTGTCTGGGATGACAAGAAATGCCCTTCAACAACGGTGGTTGTTTCAAGATTAAACAGATATGAAATAAGCTGATCATTATTAAGGAGGTTTAGTCAAAGTTCAATGATTAGACAAAAGGCACACAAGTACAGTAGGCATTGTTTGAAAGATGTGGTTGGATTTGGTTGTTGTATGATGCATGATGTCTCTAGATTAAGCCCTGTCTACACAATCATACAATTGTTCAAAACTTCATCATATATCTATTTGATGATCATGAACAAATGTATGATCATGTAGATGGGCTTTCCAACAGACTTGACCTATGTCCAACAAGTATGACGCTATTTAACTTTTAGCTGCATGTTTCATCTTTCCAACATATGTTAGAAACATTTGAGAACATCTCATTGCAGATTCATCATTTAATTATGGTTGTAGGAAGAGAAATCATCTAAACATGCATATTACTCAATTACAGGGATACTTAACAAAAATCATTAATATAGAACAATTCAAGTCTAAGGACTTTGGGACTAGATTGCATGGTGTATGAACAATGCCCATACGGTACACATTGCTGCATAATCCCATCAGGAATTGTGAAACAATGTCACACATTTGCATGATGATGTTTATGGAAAAATGTATGATTGTGTAGATGGGGCTTAACACTTCCCTGATTATACTGTAGGAGTTAAACAGTTATCACTTGGATTTATTATACTACACACTACAGTATATACATGATATAAACATTTTTGTGACCACAAAAATATCTCTGTTAAGTGAATAACAGTCTTCTGCAAATTTGCTGGACAAGCATTTTGACAGCATATTTCTAGAAACTGTCCTACCTTTGTTTGTTTTCTCTTTTCTTGGCTATTGTTATCTAACTTTCTAGGCTGTGTAAGTTGAAAGCTGGAAAAACTAAATTCCCACCTTACTACGTATAACTACTTAACACTGTCCCAGTGTTCCCTCAAGCAGTTGTGTGCTCAAGACAACTGAAATTACACCTTTTTATGTCACTGTAGACACATATACTGCACTTCTTTTGACCAAAAGTAAAATAAATAATTAAAAAAAGTAAATAATTTTCCCTACAGAACAGTCTTACAAAAAGCAATCTAAGTAAGATAAATTTAACATTACAACTCATTCAGACATTCCCAACAGAAGTGTAAACTCAGTCAAAATGTGTTCAATGGAAAACAAGGGCACAAACAGCACAAATCATGTTTCTAACTGAAAGCAGTTTAAATATTGACATATGTATGGTACAAAGTATGTGTGCACAGTGCTGTAGGCCAACATTGTAAAATAAACTAACATTTTCCCAGGAGAAACTTAACCAATAATAATCAAGAAATATTGTGCGTATATTTGTTACTAAATTTTTACACACCCCAGACAATTAATGGTCATGCAATGCTTGCCAAGAAACAGCAAATTTTGATTCATTGAGATTCTCTTTGTTAAGGATCCTGAAACAATGCACTAATTAAAGTTGATTCAAACTACTATGAACCTTTTCAAGGAGAATTATAATTACAGTGATGTTCAAATCGTTTGTGATTCATCCTTTGAACTCATGCCAACAAAGGGGGGGTTAGGCTTCTCATGAGTTTCAATCCATGTCCTTTGAGCAAGCAACATACTATACTGTGCTTCAAAGTACTTTTGTTTACTCAAAATAACTGTAACAAGTGACTTGCTACAAAGTGCCATTGTTTTAAACGGCGAGATAATATAAGTTTCCTGGTGTTGCGAGGTGCCTTCCTTAAATCTAACACATACATACAGAAATTCATGGCATACACATGCTTAGCATGTAGACATGTTGATCTATATATGTAAATACAACATACATGTTGTACAGTACCATACTGTAATATTCAGCATGCAGTGAAAGGTTTATTTTGTTTCTTAGTACATGCCAATAACAAATTGGTTAGATCACTTACAGTAAGGTACAGAAGATACAAACATGAGCATAACAAGGACTTTTTAAACATTTAACATTCATCTTTGTGACAATTTTACGTTTACCACAACCTACATGTATCCAAGGTGTTAAGTAGAGTATGTTGCATGGTATCGACTATGGAGTATGGCTTTATTGTCTTTTTGATAATCAGAATGCTAAACCTGTAAAACATACTCGGCAATATTTATCTTACCCCATGTGATTTATGCAGTACCTGTTTGGTACCATTTAATATTGCAAAAAGACAAAGGAAGATTAAAAAAATTTCTTCATTCAATCTTTTCACCTAGATTTTTTGTTGTAGTTTTGTTTAGTTCATTGTATTGCTTTACGTCTGATGAACTTTTGTATATACTGCATATTACCTTATCATCTTAATTCTCTTAACATTAATTAAAAGTACTATGTTCTATGAATTTTATGACTCTTATTTATAAAGCTTTACATTATACTGAATGAATAAATGAATGACATCAACAAAGAACATAAAACACCTTTCATCTGATATGGACATTTTTTAATTTTCCCTACTTTATGATGTACTTTATAAAGTAAAAATATGCTGGTTTAAGAAAGAAAATGTCTTTTCTTATCTCCAGATAATTGTTTAAATTCAAATAAAGCAACAATCAAGCAAATTTTTGGCAGAGACTGGTCTAAGACTTTTAACCATCATCCATCCACACTGCACTTTAAAGGGAATGGAATGCCAAATATGAGATTTAAGTTTTCAAACTGGCATAAATTTGCACATGATGTCATAGCCTTTTAGATGCTTTTGTAACTCCACTGTAATACCTAAGAACAACTGAAACAAATCCCTCCTGAATGTAACAATCAGTCACACAAAACTTTCAAAGCTTCAGTAACAATGCCATTCCAGAACAAAGCCTTGTATTTTCTAAATAGGCTATGTATGGTACATTCCCCACATGTAAATCCTTTTTTCATTCTGGAAAAAATTTAGAGTGGGCTAGTAGTTACTGTAGGATGTCTGTGGATACTTAACTTAGCTAATGTTTATTCATGACAAAGGTGTAATACCCCCTGGATGTGTCTGCTAGGGTTAGAATTCACTGCTACTACTAACCACAAGAAAATGCATCTCTAAAGGGAAGAAAATGTGGAAATGCTTCCCCCATTAGTTCAGTCACAAATGGGGATGTACTAACCATGTAGAAGGTCATGTATTAAATGGCTATAATACCTGAATAAACACTGGAAAATGATCAATACTTGATTGATTATTATGAAACTTATCATCATTTTCTACATTTTGATAATTACTGTAACTAATGTTTTTCATTACAGTAATTAGCCATGTCACCAGCCCTTTCCCTTGATTTTAATAGAGTCCAAGAAACCCAGTTTCTAGCATGCATTATGGAATGTCACCTCAGTTGTATTGTAATTTCAGAAATAAACTGCATACTACTGTACCCATATCCTTCAAATTAAAAATGTTTTACATGTTCCAGTCCTTCCCATCACTGTTCCATGTTGAAAACTGAACCTAAAGCAATGTTTTTGTTACAGTTAGTTTGAATAGTCACAAAAGATGTGGTAATATGCAAATACTGCTTGAACAATATTCTGCAAATCTGTAGATTTTGAAATACAGTAAGTCATTCTTTCAACTGTAAGAATTCTTCCAGCATACGATTAAAAAATTGGTAAACTAACAACCTTCTTGACCTTTTCAAATTCACCTGAAATGAAGTATCTCTCAGATTCACATTGCAGTAATCTCATATTTTACATGGAGTGGGCTGAAGTTTTACAAATTCTAAATGTTGAAGTGATGCAAATTTGCTAGCTAGTAACGGCCTTTACATTTAAAAATCGAAGGCCAGTACATAACAGCTCTCCTAAGAGCTGCTATGGCGAGTTGTTTCCTAAATTTTTACTGATGCTGCATGCATCAGACAGCTTGTCAAGCTCTTGTAGACAAGCTTCTTTGACAATGATCAAGGTTAGTAGTAAATGGCTCGCCTCAAATTCATTTTAGGCCAGTTTAGGTGCTGCTGAGCTATACCTCGCCTTAAATGAAAAGGCCTGTAGTCAGCTATTCCAACATTCATTACAAAAAATTTTCATGAACACCACCAAAGCTTTTCAGTCTTCCTAGAATACTGTACATCTGTATACATCTGTATGTTGTAGAAGTCTTTACAATGGCAGCACACTTACATTTTGTGTAATAAAAGCATGCCTGCAGTATCATTCAAAGTGTTGACAGTACTACAGTACACATTTTGGTCTGCAATTTTTCTTTTTTTTTTTTTTTTTCATTGAAGAAATACTGTACAACCTCCATCAGTCTTGTAGACAAATATAATGCCTAAGTATATTTCAAGTAAAAACAGCCTAAAGAATGTAAATATTTACTGTTCATTAGTACATGTCCTTGTCTATAGTACTACAGAGTTAAGCAGCATTGTAACCCTTACTTTATCACTATTTATTATTTTACTTGTATTTACTGGAAAGCATGAGTAAAAAAGTTGGGAAGTTGAGATTCCCAGGAAATTTGGGTATTTGAAGGGTAATTTTGGCAAGTAGAGGGAAATTAACCATACTGTATTTGCACAAGGGGTTATCAAAAAGAACTGTGGAAAATTGACTCCCCCTCCTGGGAAATAAACAATTTTTCCAGGAATTCAAAAGTGTAAATTAGCAATCTGAGCAGCTATGCTGAAGTTGTGCAATATAAAAATTCATAATCAATATCATATTTTTTTATTTGTTACTAATAATACCTTATATTTTAATAATATTTTTTTATTTGTTACTAATAATACCATAAAGCAACCACTTTAACTCAAAAGAATACTGATCCTTCAATTCACATGCTCCTGTTAACTTCCAAGAGTGAAGGAAAAAGCCTGAATTTCAAATTTTGCATTTCACCTCTTACACCAGGTTGAGTCTAATCTCAACATTTTCAACATTTTGCGAAATCTGTGAAAATTAAGGTCGAATTAAGGTCAGCTGTACTTATGAGCTACATCAAGGCCAAAAGTGTCTCCCAGTTTCCTCACTTTTGATGGAATTACTGCAGAAGACCTGAATGTCTGCCAAGGGAAAGCTGCCAAATATTGTTCAACAATTTAACCAAACAATATATAAGAAGTCCAATTGATAAATAATACAGTTATGATATATAACTTGTTTAATACTGTAAATGTTTCATGTATGCTTTCATAGCAAAATGACTAATGTTAACCAACAAAATTGCTATATTAACCCCAGTAAGATCAAGAGCTTTCTCCCAAGATATATCTCTAGCTACCTAACTTAGTGTAATTTTCTAAATTTTAGCTGATTCAGGAGTCATATCAGTCCAAATCAGGTAACAAAATGCTCTTGTCTCCTACAAATTTTCAACCTAGACTATGACAAGCATCATCACTGCACAAAGGCATACTGTACTGTACAGTTTAATGCTATAGCACATATAGATCTACAGTAAACATTATTTGCCACTGATCATAACAGTCACAGTACAACAGTAAGCTACATGAATTTGAAGGATTCATTTATCCCACACAGGGTTCAAAAAGTCATCCCAACCTTATACTGAAAGGTGAGCTATTTTAAATCTCCTTTGACAGAAAGGTAGTTCCCAAGCTCGCAAATACCTTTCATGCTGTTTTCAGAACAGCACTGTATGTTAAGCATAAACCAAACAAGTTTACTCACTTTACTTGCAGGAATCTAACAAAAATTAAATAAATAAATGATAAATAAATAAATAAATAAAAATATGTCACATGATTCTGGGAGTGCTTTGATCCATATATGTGGGAATGATTGGGCTGCCCTACAAAGTAAATGGGAAAATGCAGTAATCCCTTGAATTTATAGTATACCGGGGTATCCTGATTCATGAATGGATCTTTCAAAGTACAAAACAACAAGTTTGTTGATGAATTTTAACATTTATGAAAAATAACTCCTTTGTTTTACATGTACCTTGCAAATACCACGTTTATATTCTAAAACATTTTGAAAGATACTTGAAATACAATAAGATGAGATAAAATTTGTTCATGTATGTAAAATGAATTCATGTGTCAAAGAAAGTTTGGGACAACTGCTTAATCCCTTAAAAACAGGTAGTGCCACTTTACCCCCAAATTTTGACATCTAAATTGTAATAACATTTATATTCAGCCCATTCCCATGTAAACCATGTTTCAATTGTAAATGTCATTTTCTTCACACATGCTGACAATCTTCACTCATATATTTTACTCCTATCTTTGTCTAGATTTTACAGTATTTCAGAGTAGATTTACTCACTCCAAAGTCAACTGACTGCAAGCCACATTGTTAGAATGTACTACGTTTGCCAAAATTTGACCCAAACATTGTATACTTTTGGCCCGTAGCCATGCAGCTTATTGAGTATGAAATATACAATACTGTAATGTACATACATGTGTAGTCACTTTTGGTTTCCTCATTAGGGTTAAAGGTTAAAGCCCTACCACGTTGTTGTTCTCGATGTGAGCAATTTTGGAAGAGATTGTGGAAGTTACTGTAGTACAAGTGCATGTCATAATATGAAGACCTACAAGAAGATAAATATATCCTTTTTTTTACTCAAGCATAAAGGCTGCACAGGTATTTCTAGAAAAGAAGAGCATTGGAGCCTACAGTTTTTTTTTTTTTTTTTTTTTTTTTTTAAGGGATGAGCTGCCTTTGCATGATGTTAGAAGGTAATATAATCCTAGATTCAACCTTTCTTTTGAAAAACCCCATTTCCTTGACAGATAACCCATGAAGAAAATAACTACAGCTGACTAACATGTAACATGAAATTTGAAATGAAAGCCTTTAAAGACATGGATCAAAAAACCAAATTAAATGTTGATCAATGCTCATTATCAAAATTGTGGTCAAACTCCATTAAGATTCTCTCAGCATTTTCCACCAGTGTTTGCATAGAGACCTGAAAGACATACGTCACTGTAAGTTTGTAAAATATGCCTATCGTAAAAAAAATACTACTGTGCAGGTAAGATTGCAAATAAATAAAACAGTAAATAAATAAAAAAATTATAAGGGTTAGGTATATAAATAAATCATTAAGACATCAAAAGGAATTAACAATTTTCAGCAATCCCTTTTCAGTAGGGAAAAACTAGAAAAAAAGATTAAAAGGACTATTAAACAGGATTTCTTTCCAAGGAGAGGTGTAAAACACCTTATACTGCCCAGTACATTTGATCATTTTTGTTACAAATGTAAGGGGAACACAGGAGCTACTTAGCAGGTACATGAACCTACAGTATAAGGGTGAAAACCTACAAAAATTTATGTGGATGCAGTAAGTTATTACTGGGAGCAAATTTTATGAAAAATCTCAATGTTTCTGGAAATCCTGAGTGGACTGAGCAATACTTTGAGTCACCCTTAAGCAACTTTTGTATAAATTGAGAGTGACTTCACCTCACTAGTTATTTTTTTAATTTTGTTCAAATAAAGATAAAGAATTTTTTTAAACATTCATAAAATATTAAATTCTGCTGATAGAATGTCTCTTTTAACCATCCCCATATATTGAATTTCCATGCAACCAGATAATTTACACTCCACTCTTTTCTTGATCCTGTATGAAAAACCCATTTGCTACAGTGTAAACATCATAATAAGAAACTTATTTGAATGACTAGATGAACCATTTTAAGGTTTTTTTTTTTTTTTTAACTGTCATGTCATATAACATAAGCCTCATCTGACTACTTTTCCACTAATGGAGCTAGGCCTAATTTAAATTAGAATCATTAATAGCACACTCTAGAGTTGGCAATTCTGGGGCAAAAAAATTGAGATAAAAATTCTGCTATTTATTCCTCATTATACAATTCTGTGCACTGTAAGAACTGGGAACAAACCTGTTTTCCACGATAGAAGAGTCTCTGTGACTCAACAGGAGCATTGAATGGTTCAACCAGCTTTTTCTGCAGGTCTTCGATCTTTGTTAGCTTTGAGAGTCCATCAATCTGTTTTGACGTCTTCCCGTCGAAAGTTCGAACTTGAATCCACATCGCTCTTGAAATTCGAGGTTGAACTCACGTATGATACTAAAAAGACAAAATACTATTTGATCTGTACCAAGCGATTACTAGTCCCTCATTAACTACTAAATCAAAAAAAGAACTTACCTTGCCAGGTACTAGGCTATATCAACAAAATCTGGGGTTACCAAAAGGGATAAATTTTGTTAGAATTTATAAGTTTTTAAGTTTACAAAGGACAATTGGGACAAAAAAGGTTGGAATCCACTAGACCAAAGGTTCACTAACTTATATCAAAGGTTTGCTAGACCAAGGATCTGCTTGACCAAAAGTCCACCCCTGAGGTAAAGTTATGATACAGGTTAGATGAAGATTAGGGTTTAGGATAAGATTAAGGATTTTTCTAGGGTACGCAGAAAATTGTTTCAAAAACTTTAACTTCCGATGGCCCTGTCAGCCTTATAGCCACCACCAAACCACTGGGTATTGGTGACTAGGTAAGGTTAAGCCATGTAATGTTACTTGTAAGGCCTACATACAAAATCATTGCCACCAGTTTTGGAGGCACTTCAATGAAAAGCACCGAGCAGATCAGGAACAATCACACACTGCCATTGGTGTAGTAAATTGTCCAGCCCACTACTGTGGGCATAACGTTATGTCAAAGCAGGCTGTCAAAATGAATGACAGAGCGAGGCCTAACCCTGGCCTTACTTTAAGTTAGTGTTTGGCCTAATATTGCCACATTCATAACAGTACCACTAGACCTAGGCCTATGCATATTCACATTGCATGCTTTTCAGTCCACCACATAAACTTCACTTTTTGTCTGACATTAGACACAACACAACAGCTGCAACTTTGCGCAAGTTTGAAGAGAAAGAAAGGAAATACATTAGGCCTAATGCAAAAGCAGGTTGATGTTTCACTATTCTATGAGCGTAGGATAGACCTTGGCTAGGCCTCCTTATATTAATATTTAATAGCAAATAAGCTAGGCCTAGTGGCAGCCTAGGCTAGTACTTGTACAGTGGCAGCCTACAGTAGGCCGCCTTGGATTTTGAAGTACTGCGTAGGCAAGGGTAGGTTAGTATTGTTAATAAAAACCTGATGGGGCTACCCCTAACGCATTACGTAGTTCTAGCATAGGCCTACTACTTTTTAGTAGGCCTTGTACTAAAATGTCGTACAAGCCTGGTAGGCTAACGACAAAGTGAGGCCTCGGCCTAATACTAACTTGTTAACTTTATAGTAACAGTTAGGTTGGCTAATTCAAGTTCAGGTAAACCCCTGCATGCTGCAGCTAGTACTAGGCACTAGCCCGGCCATGGCCAGGCTTCGGTACACTGTGCCAGTGGTCATTGAGTTCTCAACAGTCTTGCACTGTTTGCAGACGGTTAAAGCTCTCACACCAGCGCCGGGATAAATCAGCAGTATTTTACCTTAAATGCGAATACTGACGAAGCAGCCGAAAGAAATTTTCCCTTTTCGGTCTTCAGAGACGCTGCTTTTAAGATTCACTTTTTGTCTTTTGCAAATGCCACTTCAGCACATTATCACTTCAAATCCGATACACACAATCACAACAGGGCGCCCACGGTCTGGCTAGCTGCAAATAGGCTGCGTACGGGTTTGTGTTACAAACGTAGTGATAATGACTATGACCAATGTTCACAATCTCGTTCATCGACTAGCCACCGTGCACAGTCCATAGTACAGTATAGCATCCTGTACAGTTTAGCGAGGGTTATCACAGATGTAAACATCGTGCATTTTGGGGGAATTTGGCGGGAAAAGGGTGACCTTTAAATTATGAATATGCATATTCAAGTTCGTTGATTGACCCGTGTTTAGACCAGTTGGTAGTACACTCCTAGTAGCCCCATAGAGCAGAATATATATGGCCCTGTTTCATAATAAGTTGCGATCCGGATAATAAGTTTGATCTGCCAAGCAATCCGACCTGTCCTATTTTGAAAATCATATTTGGTCTATCTTAGCCCTTTTATGAAACAGGGCCAGTTGTATGCTTTGCCCTCATCTACCAGTTTACAGACAGTCTAAATATTGTGCTTCCAACTCTTGGGCTGGTCACAGTGAATTTCGACTCGAGTCAGGATGGCGTGGGTGAAGGGCTGTTTCTCACACGCCCACATTTTCAAAATATGACGTATGTTAACAACTGACTCAAACTGAACAACTATTTATCGATCATCACCCCCCCCCCAGCCACCTCTACCTCCACCCCTGCATTGTCAAGTGGTTAGAGCATCCGACTTGCAGACGGGAAGGTCGGGGTTCGAATCCTGGCCAGGTCATACCAAAGACTTTAAAAATGGAAACTACTGCCACTGTGCTTGCTGCTCAGCATAAGCAATAGAGTAGGGAAAACAAGCCAGTGAGCCACAACTGGAAAAAGGCCGTGTCCTTCCCGACTTAAACCAAATGGTTAGAAACTGAGCCGTAAAACCTCATCAGTCTAACTAACTCAACCACCTCTGGCAATTTTCACGAGGGCGGTTTTCCCGGGCAACTTCTTCCAAGCAATTTGTCGTCACTTGCCAGGCAATAAAGTCGGTGCCCCGTTGTCCTGGTGAGTCCGCTCAAGTGCCAACTAGTTTTTACTTAGCTCGCAATTGCCCGAAACGGTACTAAATCGCGCCTCAGCAGAATTTGTTTCAAATAGACAGACTCAGACTCCGGAGCGGCGAAGTGAGTCCAAAAAAATGAAAATTTAATAAAGAACACCGGTACTTAAAGATTCTTTGTTCAGTTATTTATGCACGGTATCATGTTACGATGATCACACACAGCTAGTCCTACTTGGTACCGGGCCGAAGTTTTGATAATCACTTACTTAATATGACTGTAGACCTACCTAAAACTGTATAATAACCATCAGTAACATACATATTATTCGACTAGAATTGACCCGGAACTGGGATCCGACTGGAATTAGTAATGGCTAGAGCTCCAAATCCTGCAGGCAAGCCTTACATTAAGCGGTCAAGAAACAGTAGACAGTAAATCCCACTTTTGGCTCCTGGTCCCTTGGATTTCCGTCGGTAGAACCAGGAGCCATTTCCCACTCCCAAGACTACCAGAAGCCATTCTCTAAAACCAAGAAAAATTTTAAGTATGATGCTTTTGATTGTTAATTTAATTTAGCTAGTCTTTTGCATTAAACATTTTTGTATGTTTTTAAAAAGAGGTCCTACAACTGTACAAGTTGAAAATTTGCTGGTAGTAAACAAAATAAATCAATAACATTTTGCTGTCTAAATGCCCGGTCGCCGGTACGCAGTAGTGATTTCGTGGTGCTATAATATAACATGCGTTTGGGTGTAAGAAATTGCGAAGATCGGACATCGGCTTGTGTTTTGGAAGTTATATACCGATAAGAGAAAATCTTTCGGTTGCTCAGTAGAAAATGAACCGGGCGCTTCTTACGAAAATAAGGTGTCGCTTGGCTGTACATCATGAACTTAGGCATATCAGGCGCAAAATCGCAAAGACCACGGGGTGAAAATCGCCCAGCGCTCGGTTAAGGCTAGCCCTTCAAGTAGGGCTATTCGGCCTTTTATTCCACATAACATGCAATGCAATCTACATTATCCCGTTCTGTATCTGCACTCCCTCTACTCTACCCGTTCTCTGAAATGCTTTCCCTCTTATCTGCGTCACCCCAGATCTAATCTGCCGGCGAACCGTAGCGTATGAAGGAGAATAATTGTAAGAGTAACCCGGGTAATCCTTTAGAATTTGCGATATCGATGAGCAGACCCGACAGGGTCTAGGTTAAGGCAAGCGCTGCCGGCAGGTTATATGGACTTGCTGACGGATACACCCCTCAGGCTCAAATTGCACGGGAAACGGAAGTGACTGTGGATCGGAGGAGTTTGCCCGATAGAGCTAAACTCATGGGTGTGGATCATGGGGGACGGGGGAGTCCCCCTCACTTTTTGGAAGGGGACATTTCCAATAAGTCCCAACCCCCTCCCCAATTTTTCAAAAAATGATGAAAACTAAAACTGTGATTACGAATTGACACTACATTTTAAAAGCTAAATTGCGCCCAAATATGGCACCATTTGCCGTATAGACACCTTCCAATTTCGTTTTTCCTTCAAAGGGGAGGGGGACACCCCTCCCAGGACGGCGATTCGCATATGGTGAATGGTCCCCCCACCCCATTGATCCACGCCCTTGAGTAAATTGACATGGGACCAAATTGCATCTTATATTCTTTTAAAGTTCTATCCTCATGATCATTTTTGCAGCAGACTGCAGGTGAACATGATCTATCCTCTACACGGCTGGGGAACGTCAATAACTGGGACAGGTGGGTATACATCCTCCATATTGGTTTACTTTCTTGTGTATTTCAATGCAACAATTTTGGTTTTTTTTTTTTTTAATTGTAATATGATACCCTAGAATGTACATTTTCCAGGGCGCACGCATCGGTGATAGTTCAATACCGTATTACTTAGTGTTGGAAATCATGAGCGAAATCCACAATACCATAAAACCCCCTATCATTATCCATTAACCCTAATGTGTGGCCCCGACAAACTAGGGGCTTTTATAGGGGCGTCCCCTAAAACCCGTCTCATGCCTATGGATATGACAATTTATGTAATATTAAATTGTTTGTACCGGACATGTCGGGCATAAATTCAGATTCATCTATTATTGGCAGGGCTGGATTTTGAGGCATGCGAATATTTTGAGGGCCTATGAAGAGTAGTCAAAATAATTCCTACCCCTAGCTATATCGCCGTGATACTTTTCCCATTGGTTAACTCAAACCGATAGTTTTGCTAAGACTCGTTTATATTCTCTCCTATTTCACCAAGTCGATACTTGGACACCGAACTTACTATGAACCGAACTTTAAGTCCAAGGGGCCGGGTGCCAAGTGTAAGGAGAATGGCGTGATTTTCAAACACATACAAAACTTAAGTTTTATTCGCACTGAATGACCTGACCATTGGCCAGCTCTCCATTTCAAAATACGAGTCATTTCCTAAGTCTGAAGTGGCTTTAGTGGTGTCTTGTACTGTTCACACCACCGCGCAGGGCCTTGAACAGTCCAAATGAAGCACCCCTCTAAAACAGTGAAGTGAGATTCACTCCAACCAGGGTCACAGAGTGAACAGCCGGTCCGCAAGTCGTGGAGTAAATGGCTTAGAGGTCGGAGACATCTTTTGAAGACTTGCAACTCTATACAACTGCAGCGTTCATTTCAGACGGAGTGTTGCCAATAACGAATCAAACACTTACTAGTAGGCCTACGACCGTTTCATTCAAGGTCACAGACTCATAATCAAACATAACACGTATCCGGATTCTAGGTAGCCGAGGGAGGGGGTAAAATTCCCTCAATGTCCCAAAGATTTCATGCCATACACGACATAGATGGGAAAGTCCGGTATTCGTACTTAATACCTTGTTATTTTGCATAACTGTTGAACCGCTCCCTTGAAGCACATCACGGTATAGTTCCATCTGCCATAATGTAGATGTATCCCGCTCTCTTCTTCAAGGACTTTCCAAATTAACACTACACAATTAAAATGTTCCTAATGTCCTCTCAGCGCGTACATTGATAACTGTGAATAAAGAAACGATTTTGGCTTTACTTTGCTTTTGAAAAGCGTAAATGGATCACTGACCCCCCTCCCCCTCCTCCAGGTACAATGAGCATGCTTGTGAACATGAGCTTGAACAGTTGAAAGAGTCTGAGGCATGACCTTGAGCAGAACCAAGTTGAACGCAAAGCCCTTGGGCCGCGTGTGGAAATCCGAAATTTTGGACCCTAGACGCTCTGTTGTGTGATCCGAGGTAATTTCCCACTTTCCTACCTATAGGCACGAGCGTACATGGCAACGATTCAATCACCTTCACTTTCGGATGTTTATTAATAAAATAAATGGCTGTTTTCACAATTTTCGACTTCAGTTTCACTGGATCGGTCGTTGTAAGCTATAGAAGTGAGCATCATCATATGCCTAATATGACTTTATTAAGGTTCAGGAAAAGTGGGGACAAACTATATGATACCTCCTCCTTTAGAAGTAGGGGCATGTCCCCCCCCCCCCCCCCCCCAGTTGGTTCCCATGCTTGTGAGGATGGAGAAATACTGTTAATACCGTTGAGATAACTCCTTGGTCAGTTGGTTTTACCATCTAACATGATCATAAAAGATTCTTGTGAGGGAACTGGGAGGAGATTTCTTCTCAACCTAGACTCATGATTCGTTAACTATCAACTCATTTTAAGGGTCACCTGGCGGCCTGGCCTATATTACTGCACCCCATTTGTGAACAGCACAATGTCCTTCTTCAGTAGGTCTAAGCACTAATCATGGAGTAAATGGAGGTGCCCCTAGTAGCAAATTTTGCAATTTATAGGTGCAAAGTATTGTATACTACAAGAACAGGAACCGCTTATTCACCTATTCTCCCTCCTCCAGAAACTGTTTTTGTAAGCTTGTGGTTTTGCGAGGGATAGAAAGGGTAGAAGAGTAATTGTTTCGGAAGGCAACACATACTCTATCGTCCAAGCATTCCCCGCTTTTTAAGATTTTTTCCAAGCATTTTGAAGTTTTCCGCCTCGTGAGTTCATTCGTTAAACATTCACTGGAAGGTTTTAGGTTGTGCAGGCCCGTGGTTAAGGGGGCCAAGGGGCGAAGCCCCCTGATTTTTTTTCGCCCCTAGAAAGTTTCAAGTTGCCATTGACTTAATACATTTTTACATATTTGGCCCCCTGAAAAGTTTTTCGCCCCCCTAAAAACCTTGTTTGGCTACGGGCCTGAGGTTGTGACCCTCTTTATGTTTTGTCGCCCACCTTGGCGCCTCCAGAATTTCTTCAGAGAAGGGGTAAGTGGGGGAAAGTAAACATTTGGGGCAAAATAGTGTGGGCGCATTGCTCCTGCAATCTGTATTCTTGTCTGCATGACCCGAATTGGGACAACATGGCCCTTTTATCAGTCTCTATGCGAAGCCACTGGTCTCGCACAAGATGTCCTGCCTTTCATATATTTTTCTTTCGAAAATCCCGCAGTCAAGGACGTAGGGCGGAAACGTAGCTTCGGAAAGTACCGCGAGTATAGGAAACAATTCATATTATGTGACTTAAATGTGAAAAAGCGCTAATTATAGCTTTCAAAAGTTCCAACAACAAACGCCTATAAGGTTGAAATAGACTACTCCCAACTAGAGCTATACGGACAATCAACAGAATGTGAACAACCTCTCAGCCTTCAGATTTCTGCATGGGTTTGTCATACGTGGCCCCGTTGTACACTGGCTGAAAAAATCACACACAACACACGAGATTAGCCATTCCACTGGAAAGCCATATCAATTATCACCCATAGGTAAGTGAACAAACTAAACAAGCAGGTTGTCCTCTAGTAAGGGTAACCCTGATGCAACAGACATGCGTTCTTTCAGTCTTCGGTCCTTCAGCAGTTTAGTCGAGGGCTAAGTGAAAAAAATAAAATACGTCCCCTCGTGGCATTGTGACCATGAGTTGTCCTCTTGCAGGGTCGCTTTTCCATTCTAACCAAATTCGGAGTAGAACATGAAACATTTAACTAAATCTAAAAATCTGAACGCCCTCCAGATGGTGGGGTCTTGCCTGAAGGGAGGTTATACATGAGAGTTTAATTTAGTTCAGATGCAAATTGATTGAACGTTTTGTAAATGTTAAAAGGAAATCTTAGACTTCAAAGGGAGAAGGCAGTTCCCCCAAGTTTATTTTCAAAAATTTGCTAAATCTTACTGATCTCCCCTTATTTCTCTCACAAGTATTTTCATAATGTTCTTGTGTCAAATCATTGAATATTGAGGGTAAACCAATGAGTTATTCTGCATAAATTTAGGGAATACGTAACAAAAATATTGTCACATGATTGATAGGAGCCATTCCTGAACTAGTGTACCTGGGTACACTGCTTCAAATTGGGGGGACTGCATTTTCCCTTTAAGAGATTGTATGGGCGGAACTTTCCTTGGGGTGCCGGGGTCGTCCGACTTCCCTCTACACCCAGGGGTCACGGCCCTGCGTTTTGTGTAAGAAACTTTGCTGCTGCAATTATTCATACACAAAACCTCAAGATAAAGTGTATATGTAATGGATGTAGGCGTAGTCTATACTGCCATCCGTTTAAATTGCATTAATGTGGGAGAAATAAATGGAAAAGAAGAATGAAGACTATTCGCTCAAGGCATAACATACATGAGTGCGGTAGATCACTGTAACAACAATTCGAAGAATAAAGCACCGGCGCTTTTTTGTTAAACATTTTTGTCGGTACCAGGGGCTCTTAATTATTTCTTACGGGCCACATTCGTGATCGGGAAATACTGCAGGCTAAAGAAAAGTGCGTGGGCAGGTTTTTTTTTTTTGAGGGTGGGCGGCGTGGGCTTTGGGTCTCTTCTTGAAAATTTCTGAACGACACCGAGCAAACGCTGAGCAAACCGTTGAGTGGGGTCCAGAAGCAACACTCAATTGGAAGACCAGGATTTAGAAGCATCACCCAGGTGGATGACCAGTATTGCTTTTAAAAGTCCCTTCGGCCTCCAACCGAAGGGAGAAAACCAACCGTTACCCCCGAAGAGGTTATTTCTGCTCCCCGGTGTAGCTACGTCCGGCGATAGGTCACTTGGACTTAACATGACCCCATCTCAGCCATCAAACCCTTATAAACTTCATCATAGGTCTGTCAGGTGGGGCGAAGCCCCTACAAGTCCTAGAGCATTAACAAAATTGTGAACATTAGAATGGAGCGTTCCATTATCCCCACTTGTATTCTATGCGCAGTAAAAAGATGATTGTCACAATTTGACCCATTACTTTTAAAATAGCTCCAAGGCCGTGCGGAGCTGGTGGTATATGGGCGGCCATCGGGGCAAAAAAGGGAAACGCCAAGAGGAAGAAACAACGCCAAAAGGAGAAGACAAACGTCATGAGAAGACTACCGTCAAAAAAAGAAGACAAACGCCAAAAGGAGAAGATAAACACCAAAAGGAGAAGACAAAAGTCAAGAGGAAGAAAACAAAATCCAAGCGATGAAGACAATAGAAAAAGTTAACGTGGCATACGCCAAACGGACAAACATTAATAGGAATGGACCAAACCTCAAAAGGAAAAGTCGAACTCGGCAAGGAAATCAGTAAACGTAAAGTGGAAAAGATAACGTAACGCCAAGAAGACAAAGAACACTACAAGAAGACAACGAACATCAAAAGAAGACAACGAACATCATAAGAAGATAAAGAACACCGCAAGAAGACAAATTTCAAAAAGGAAATAAAGAGGGTATTCTATGCATTTTTTGTTCATGACAAAGCTATCACCAACAAGGAGAAAAGATTATTCTCCCTTCCCCCTCCCACAAAATAATAATACCCAGCCTAGCATAAGTCTTTGTAGCCGCCACTGTCAATACTACAATACTACTACTTTCTCTAATTTTGAACACCCCCGTTTGAAAAGCTTCCGCCAAATCTAAAATCTCTCTTCCTCATTTTGCCTTTGCAGCAACATATAATCTAGTCGACCCACTCCCCACCCCCATCTAGGTGGGGGATGAATATTGTTCCTGACTGCCATTTGCGGCGATTTGTGTTTCAATATTGGGCAGGCATGACCCAATTTTTCAAATAATTTACTGTGTGAAAAATCAAAGTCAATTGGCGATTTCTCAAATATTGGGGCGACATGTCCCCTGTCCCCCGGGCGCCACCCATGCTGACTGCTGTCCAGGAGTAGGGAGGGGGTCCCTCTCCCCTCTCCTCTTTTTGGAAGAAAAAACTTAAAGCAATATATTTTTTTGTTAAACAGTGATTTATCAAAATGAGGAGGGCCCTATGAACAATTGGTTCATATTAACGGAGCAGCCTGGGGTTCCTC
Source organism: Holothuria glaberrima (assembly GCA_009936505.3). NCBI lineage: Eukaryota > Metazoa > Echinodermata > Holothuroidea > Aspidochirotida > Holothuriidae > Holothuria > Holothuria glaberrima. The sequence goes on along the minus strand of WURT03184489.1, from coordinate 1,598 downwards.
TGATTTGATCAACCAAATCAGACTAACGGCAGGTCGATTTGATGATGTAAGACGTCTGCGGGTGTGAAGCTACATGATTGTAAAAATTGTATAGGTCCCACATTAATTGCACTCCCGATGTCTTACAGATATTAAAAAAACAACAAAAGACGAAGGGTGAGCGCTTGGCGGGAGGGAGACGTTCCACCGCCCCCACCTGTTGGCGCCCGTTTTTACAGACTGAAAATATTTTGGACTGAAACCCCCAGCCTCACGGTTCCGACAGCCCCGAGACTCGCAAAATTTTGCCACGAGTGGGTCACTGCTCATGCTCAGAGGATGTGTTTACTGATACACATGCAGAAACACAAAATATCGAAATGTTATAGGCCCCCAATGAACGGTTTAAAATGTCCAATAAACAGAGAGAGAAATGATATGACGACATCGGTGAAACCCCTCATGCCCTTAAATTCTGAGAGTAATTTTGACGACTTGTCAATTTGAAATAAATTGATAGCTGTTAGCGTGACGGACAATCTAAGAAAGTAAGCATATGCAAGTGTTCCCTAACCCCTTCTCCATCGTTAGAAACATATATAGGCGTAGAAATCGGGGGATGGGGGTATACTTCCGCCTGTCAGTCTAAGCACGAAAATCCGTTATTTGTTTCCTCTGTAAAGATGTCAAACATTTGCAGGAATTTATCCTTAAAATTTGTCCAATATTTTGCAATAAATTGCATCTAAATCTCAAATATTCAAAACTTCACGCCTCCCCTTAGACCCCTTCCCCAGGACCGTGGTCCGAAACAAAGTTCCCCACCCGCCCCGTCTGGAACAGCTTACTACACCTTTGGTTGGAAAAATGCTCAAGTTAAGATTTAATTCATTTTGGGGATGCCGGATGGGGTCGTTAAATATTACAAGACATGAAGGATTCAATTCAATCCCATAAGTATAAACTACGACGTACCGTGGTTTAATGACTTATACGAACTTACAACAATTTATGTACATTATAACCTGTTTTACAAAAAAATAGAAGTCTCTGAATAGCCATAAAAATTTCCATTAAATTACATGAATTGAAATGGTTTAAAAGTAGGCTTGTTTATATGTATATGGAGTGGGGTAATAATGCCCACTGAAGTTCGCAAATAGAATCTTTTAGGAAATAAGGTTACCGTATACAGTTTCAGCTTCAGGGGTTCATGACGAATTAAAAGCAAATCAAACTAATCTCTATTTTAAAAACATGAAAGGTAGCGTAAAACTGTATTCCTTTGTGCACTGTGAAGCATGTTTAGTAATTAAGTAATTGTTGGCCCAGCTTTATGAACATGTTTAATCTTTAAACGTGGTGTGACAATTGTAAATGCACTCCTACACGTTTTTGCAAGTAAACATGCTTTAACACAGAACTTTTAGGAATTCGACTGCAACCTACATTTAAATATGTTTACCAAGAGGAACAAAAAATTTTTTGAAAGTGTTTTATTCTGTGCCGCTGTTTTTAGAGTACGTAGATTTATACTTACTAGCAGGGGCGTAACTACCGGGGGTGTGGGGGTGCTACACCCCCAGAAATTTTCAAAGTGTCGTCCGTCGGGAAATTTT
>WURT03184478.1:0-10170 GCA_009936505.3 Holothuria glaberrima | reverse complement strand
TGCGTCGTTCGGGTGACGTCACAATAGACCTGTCAATCAAAAACTAACACTAACAGTTGACAAAAACGCACCCAATGAAATACTTGAGTACGCACAGTCTACTTGACAAGCGCCCTCATCTTGAAAAGAACGCGAGAGGGGGAAATTTTACCAACGTCTTGAACAAGACAAACCAACTCTAAGCAGTGTGCCCAATTAACCTTTGCTTTCCTGTTTTTGGTTTACCAACAGGAAATACTTACTGTATGTATTTATTCGATTCTGACCTAGCAAAACCACTGCGGGTTCATGCATTTCGATTTGGAATTTAATTCCAGACAGCACACGTCACCAATACCAATGACATGTGTACGCCCGAAAGAGGTGTAAATAATCAACAACTGCCGCGAAGGTGAGTGCCCCCCCTCCCTCCACAGTAGTGGGAGGCCATAACACTTCTGGCCGTAATTTTTCCTACTAGTCTGCGTAGCGGCCCTAGGTAGCCTCCATCATTGCAGTCTGCTGCCTGTAGCTCTTTCCCATCGATGGGCTGAATAGAAAGGGTCATTCACCTCCCATGATAGAGGTAGTTTATTACCGTGCATCAGCTCTATGCTCTGTGGTTTTGCTTTTGGATTCGATTTCAGAAAGCTCGACTAATCGTTACTCAATGGGAACATACTGTTCTTAAAACTAGATGAAGTAGATACAAAAGGTGAGAAGTACGACGGCGGTATGGAGAGACATTCTCACCATTCAAATGTTGTTGATCATGCAAATCCTCTTTCAACCAATGTTTTGGGAAACATTTCCCAAGTGAATTTTAAACCTTTGACTTCCAAAATAATTGAGAGAAAGCGAGGGCGCTGGTACTGAGCCCCTTAAAGGGAGAATGTAGTCACCCCAATAAAGAATTGCATAGTAGACTATTCTATTTCCTGAATGGTTCTTGAGAATCATGTGTGTAGAGAAGTTAATTTAGCGCTACCTCATTTAGTTATTCTTATTTGAATGGTATGAGCTAATTTGAATGTTATGTTATGTGTACTGACCGTATTACAAAAAAGAATTGAAGAGCACAAAATAAAGCGAGACAGCAAGCAAGGAACACCTCTTTAGTTTGTATATCTTTTAATGTTGTCGCTTCGGTTTAGCCCGGGCCGGACACAACAATGTGACAGTATTTTTCTCATTCAATTGTAAAATTTACAAAGAGCAACTGCTTGATTTGCCTTGAATATGCAATATTTATGTCCTGAAATATCATGAACGATACTTGGAAGAGAAATAAGAAATTTGTGACATTTTAGCTATTGCTTCAAAATAAGTTTGGGCGAATGCTTATGACATTTAAGGGGCTTCTGGGAGTCAAATGGTTAATGACAGCATCGCCATGCAAGAGAACAGTACTGCAGTTGTGATTGGTCTAGTTGGAGTCTGCGCAGAGCTGGCTTTGGTTAACCCTTTTATTAGAGAAAGCGAGGGGTGGTCCGGAGCCCCTTAAGGGGCTTCTGGGAGTCAAAGGGTTAATTAACATAAGACACGGCACCACATTCACAAATTATAAAATTTTACTTTGCTAATGAAGGTGCACTTCTAGACTCAACATGAAAAGGGCCTACGACAAACAGGGAAAGAAATGATGCCTTTTGACTCAAAGATGAGAGATTTGTCCACATGAATTTGATAAATACTTTAAAACTCACTTCCTCCAAAGTCGGTCCGTAATCGACGTTGTCTTATGTTACTCTTGGTATCGTCATATAGTCCTCTGAAAAGACTAACGACGCGTCCAGACCCGCCTTCGGTCGATGTAGTATAAGTTCCTGCAAGAGTGATTTAATGTGTTAAATACAGCACTACTGTAGTAGTAGAATTGCGATTCCAAACACAGATGCTGCACCGGACAGGGACATAGCTACAAGATGTCATATTCCTCCTCCATGATGTCACCATCTTCCTAGAAAAATTGTACCCGAAGCAAAAAAAATAAATAAAAAAAAAATAGGGAAACGGCCAATACATGCAGTAAGGATGACTGACGGTTTAGGAAAAAAATCTACTAACAGAAAGTCAGTTTACAACAAAAAGAGAGACTTGTACAATGAGGAGTCACCATGTTTCTCTGAGCATCAGTTATTATTCCAACAAATTTTGAAGGAATGACATTGGAAAACTTATGTGCCCACCCTCAGCCCAACCCCTGGAAAGTTTGCAGGCTCTTCCAGTGTTTCATCTCTCCATACTGAAAAAGGAAACCTTGCTATGTCACAAGTCACTTTCCACATATGCAAGATTTATAGTCAAACAGGGGCATCTATACCGCACACAGATGAAATCATAATTCATGAATACAAAGTCATCAGCAAGTATTCCTTTTTTGTTTCCATACACGTTTCACATTCACTTGTTTGATACATTCCATTTGCCCTCATCTCGTGGGCTAATGGCAATTTTTATGTCGGTGCCTTCCAAATTGCAAAGGAATTTTGCTCTCTCGGTCCTCACAGAGACAGAATTAATCACCTCACCAAGGACCATACGGTGTTGATACATTCATGCGGTGTAAAGCACTTGTACAGAGCTTTCTTTAATAATGGACACCAGATTTTTCAACCTTCGCAATTGTATTAGGGGGGTCTAAAAAGCTATTAACTACCCTTCTTCTCATTTATGGATGAGTAAAAATTCAGAAATTCCTATTCGCTAATTGTGATTTTAAAGACCCAAAACTCCCTTAATCTGTTAATCGCAAGCAAGGGCTTCATTTTTCAAATTTTGTTGAGAGGTTGCGGAACCTTGCCGTATATGTACCTTCGTTGCCCTTTTGTAACGGCTTACCCTGAGTGACATACTTGGCAAGTAGTTGTATTAATATCAATTCATGCTGTACATGGGCGGAATTACCTTTCCAAAGCCTAATGCAACAACTAAAACGATCATTCATCCTCAGCCCAAACCCTCTGCCCAAAACCATTAAATCTGTAGTCCGAGTTGTAAAAATTATCAAATTGTGATTTTGTGGCCTTGTTAGTGAGCATATGATGCTATTTATAGAGAGTTAAATGCTTCTTTTCTTGTGATCACTACTTTTTAAATACCACAGGGACGCCTGGGATTTCGCCCCTGGACACCACCAGTGGTCCTAGAGCGAAACTCCGGATCCCATGCCTACTGGGGAGCTCTTCTCGCTCCCACAGTCTCTCCGGTGCAGTTAGTCCTTACTGTCGTTGTGCCCATTTGGCGGAACGTTGTGCCCCCAGTCCCCCTCCCCTACGCTATTACTTAAAATATTGAAGAAAGTTTCTCTTGTGTCGGGTAGAAAGGCTGTAGCGCATTTTAGTCAGAGTGAGTTAAGTTTCTAAAACCTTGGGCATACTACCTTCAGCTCCTGGTGTAATTTAGGGCAGGAACTTTGTCAGTAGTAGGGCTTTTTAGTTTGTACGGGTCTAATACGAGTGACGTCTACTTTGGATAACCTTACTTGATGCACCGTGATAGTTATATTCGTGAACTGTTGTTTCCAGTTGCTCGTCACTCTGCAATCTAACTTGAGTTAGGTGGTCTTTCAGATCAGGTGCCCTTTGAGTCTTACGACGGCGGTACAAATTTGGGTCTGTTAGCATTAAACGCCCATTGAAGCTTTTTTTAAGCTCTTCTCTTCGGACGAGTGGTATGTAAGTTATTCTGAAATAGTGGAGGAATGCCGTTATGTTGTAATTTTGCCGCAAAATATCCTATCATTCTTTTCAGCCCAATATCTCTTATAACAGGATCAGTTTCTAGGCCCGTATAACAACGTGAAAGCATTTTTTCTTTGCCTGCATACCTTTTACTTCTGACAAGCAAGCATAACCCTCTTCCTAAATCTTCTGTCTATTTGAGATGCCAAATTCTTGGGAAAATTGACACATTAGGAATAGGGGAAATTTGACCTTAAAAGAATAAATATCAGACAAATAATAAAATATGAATAGCACCTACCATATGTAGAATCAAGGTACGACCAAAGAGCCAAGAATGACAATACTGACATTGCAATCATCGTCCAAATGACCCAGTAACCCATTCTCATCAGATTGAACCGCTCAAACGGCTGCAAGAGTCTGGGAAGCGGTGATCCTTTACCACTCATCTCTCACTGTTTCAATGACAAATGAACCCAAACCTGCAATGAAACAAAAACAAAAATTACTACGAATCACGAAAAGTTTTATGCTTGCAAAGATGCTAAAAAGTAAAGACCTTAATAATGTCAACCATTAGACACACGTGAGTGCGTTCGATGTTAGGCCACGTGCAGAGAGGTGGTACTTGGATCATTAATTCGGAACCTGGGCTTTAGAGAAGACGGACGCTTTACAAGTGGCAGATATAACCTATGTCCGATATTCTATTCTCAATATCGGCCGATACTGATCAATTACCCATATCTGAGAAATGAGCAAATTTTTAGAGTGAACCGTAGGCCAGTCCCCCAGTCCCAGACCCCCCAGTCAGGAGCGTATACAGATGAATTCGCAGAGGGTGTGAACTATTTTGGGACCAACAACATTTCTTGGAGACCCGCTCCCATTGACTAAACCACTACGTGCGCGCGAAGCGCCCGAAATTTTTTATACATTTTCGGGCATTCGGTAACAAATTCGGGAACTCAGTAAAAATTCGGGCAATCTTTGCACTTTCACTTCATCTCTGCCGGAATTTCAATTTGAGTAAGGTATCAAATGTTGTTCATGTCTGCTCTTCTGTTACAAAGGCATACTGAACTGGATTTCAGACCGACTTTTTGGCGCTCAGAGACCGACTTTGATTTTCACAAGGCGGTTCACCTATTATTTTCCTATCTAGCAAAGGATATTGATGTTACCAAGCTGGTCATGAAATAAAATCTTTTGTTACTGTTCTTGTTTTACCTTCTTTATTTTTTTATCAAAGTACCGGAACTGATGATTGGCATATACGAATGACTGAAAAATAAATTAATTTGTTTAAAGACTATTGAAAGGTAAATTTACCTAAATGCTTTAATCAGTTTATTCATCATTTGCAACGGAGTACCTGCAATTTTTCTGAAAAATATTGGATTGATGAGATGTGATGCGTAAAAACTTTATCGTTTTTCTGGAAAGCGTTGACTGCATGAAATCTAATATTTGTGTAAGTATCATTTTCTGTAGAATGATGAATTGAAAAAAGCACCTACGTCTAATTTTGTTCATTCTTCTTCACTAAACTAAATGACAAATTGACTCAGTATAACTTAGTGTTATTATAATTTTTCCACAGACTGATGAATTGGCTCTCGCTAAGCATAGACATAAGAAACGGGGGAGCTGGGGGCTTTATCCCCCAGTCAAATTTGAAGTATGCGGAAGTATTCCGCTCCCTCTCAATCCAAGGACGAAAACCCCTTATTTGTTTCCTCTGTAAAAATAACACAAATTGGCAGTAGTTTTCAGTTACTTCAAATTCCCCAAATAAGTTGCATCAAATTGTATCTAAGGATCCTGAAATACTCAAAAAAGGGATTGAACAACCCTGACCTTAGACCCCATACCCCTTCCCCCATGATGGCGGTCAGAAACTTTCAGCCCCACCCCCGTTTCGAAAAGCTGCCTACACCTTTGTCAGTTACATATCAATATATATATATATATATACAGAGTACATTTGGTCAGTGGATGATCCAGTGTTATCTGCTAAATGACGGACTACGTTTGATATGCAAATCATTAATTTATCACTTATGTGCAAATTGTATAATTGATAAGATCTTTTAATTTAAGAGTACTGGGTTCATCATTTTACTGCAATGTCTTAACCTTATAAGTGAACTATTCAGCATATTCTTGTAGTTATGTTTAATTTAAATTAGACATCATGGTGGATCCATGCGCATTCACCACCAATCTGTTCAGCTGCTGCAGGCCTTCACCACATTTAGTTAGAACAAAAATTGAAACAATTTTTTACGTGTGTTCAAATATGTGATCAAGTGAGGTGTAGGCCTAGTTGTTGCCTATGATGATTTATCAACTTCGTTTAGTTTGTGTTTTCAGCTCCTACCAGCCAAGATGAATCAGTGTGACTGTTTTAATGATCCCACTCCCTTGTGTTTCGGCACCTTTCAAGGGCGTGTATCGAGGGGTCCCTCTACCCCCGTCGGGTTGAAATACTGTAAAAAGAAAAAAATGCTACGCTCTCTCATAGGTTTACTATACTCGGCGTTTGTCAAAATAGAAGTCATGTTCCCAGATCAAAAAAAATCCTGCATACGCGGATGTTAAGGGTTATGATTGTAGTTTGCTGTTTGTTCTGAGTTTGACAAGGTTTGGCCAGGAAAATATATGCAGGTATCTTGCATCGGAATATTGCTCTTATGGAGCAGTTTCAGAACATAGAGGAACTATGTGTCTGTTGTCTACAACGTGGTATTCATGTAACTTACATTCAGTGAATCTATTAACATTTACTCAAGTCATTGGTGTCAATGGGTGACGGATGGGAGGGACATGTCCCCTCTCGCCTTGTGAAGGATGAGGACAAAATTCACATACTCCAACGATACGCCCCCCCCCCCACACACACACACACACACACACACACGCACCAAGAACCAATTAATTTTGGGATGATGTGGACGCAAATGGCTTAAAAAAGGTCTTCTTCCGAACTGTAGTGGAATTTCGGAGGGAATTGTTTTCAAGAGTGTTAAAGACTGTTAAGGTCATGGTCATTCTGGAGTAACATGGGTAAAAAGGGATTTTCCGGAGACAAAATTCAGTAAGTTTAAATAATGCAAAAAATTTGTCTCTTTTAGGAGGTGAAAACTGCATCTTAATAGCTTGCAGCGTTTGGAAGATACAAATTTTCAAAGAAATGCATTTTTTTCTCAAGATGAAGTGCATTATGGGAAATGTGTGATGTCATCGCGGCACATTAATTTGACATAGAATTGAATTCTTTATGATATTAATGCCGCTGTTGGGAATTATTTAGCAACTTTGTTCGTTATGCCCTACATATGGTGTAGATTTGTGCTAAATCTACATGGAAACATAATCAAACATTCCAACAGTATCAAATTTCAAGGACAAACAAGACATTCAATTTAATAGAAGAATAAAGGGAATCTGAGGCAACGGTGCCCACATTACATAACAATCTGTGACCTTGATGAGAACTGGAGGTATTTTGGACAAAAATTAAGCACTGTTTAATGTGAGATGTCTCTAGTTAGGAAAGGAGTATTGCTACGGGGTTTGGAGGACACCAATTGGAAAATATTTCTCTTTCACATGAGACCCTTGTGAAATGCCACTGGGAAAAGCCTTTTATTGTTTGAAGATTCCTCTACATAATGCCACATAGGGTAGGTCTAAGATATTTGCCCTCAGAAGTAGGGAACATTTAAGAGATTTAATGGGTCTGAAAGTCAATAGAAGTACAGAAAGCGTTCAAATCATAAAGTATAATTTTTTTAATTGTTTTGTCTGCCGAGGGGGTACAACTCCCTGGTCTGCATGCCCTTCAGTGTATTTTACAAGTAAGCCCCCATTAAGAAGTTACACATAAGCTTCAGGGGGTTTCTTCCCCTGGCCCCCTGTCGGGATGTTGCCCATGCATCCCACCAGGAGATCTGTGGCAATTCCCCTTGGACCTAAGACAATCGGAGAATACGGTACTCTTTGTTTTTCAGAAACGCCAGAAATTAGTAACTTATAAGGTCAAACAATGCATAGGGAAGTTAATATCTTAATCCAATTAGGCCTATCTATCATACATAGAAGCCTCATTATAACTTAAACCTTTTTATTCAAAATCTAGATCTAAATGCCAAATTTTCATACGCATGATATCAATAATTTGAATTCGATTATGCTTTCACAGTACTTGCTGGACAAAAGTAGTCACTCTCACAAATACTTGAATGGCGCCACGCCACCAGTCTTTAATGTTGCAATGTTATCTTACAATTTCTATTGAAGAACCAAGTCGAGTGCTTCGAGATAGTTCACACCCGGGCTGACCCTCTCTTTGTCACCAGTGTATGGGTGTCATCCTGGGGAAAGTACTGAGTGGGAGGGGTAATATTTATTTCAGGTGGCTTATAGGTGCAAAATGATACTATCTTTGGCAAAGCTTTGAACTGATTATATGTTTACATCTCATCATTTTTAGTGTTCTTTTTTTTATTCTTCTTTTGATCTTTGGTTGAATGAAAGGCAAGAAGAAGGAATGATACGTCAACTCTGATAATTTTTTGTCTATGCGAGGTGTCTTGGATGTAAAATGGTGCAATCTTTGGAGATGTTTGGCAAAGCTTTGAATTCATTAAATGGTTGGAATTCTTATTATATAGTTGAACAGCTCAGAGTTCTCACCCCCCAATATTACAAACGTCCAACTGCACTGGATCAATTACCGACAAGTAATATTTGTGAAGAAGCCTGCAGCATTTTGAGAAACCTGTCACTGTGCTTATGCGATATTTAATGACAAACTGCTCTAGTGATATTTTTGATAGCTTAGGCTAGGTAAACAGCACAGAACGGGAGTTGCCTGTAGTCGAGTAAACACAATTAGTTGCCATTATTTGAATTTTCAAAGAGTAGGCCTAATTGGGACTACTGGCAATTAATCGATTATGATTGTGAGCACTAGTTAGAAGTGCTAAATATGGTCGATTATTTAATGGTAGCAGATTTGACCCTAATTCACAATGGCTGAAGCTGCTACCTGCCAAATTAGCGACCAGTTCTGTTAAAAGCTTTGAGCTTGCAACGCGGTCAAACCTGCAGTGTCCACCATCAATCTCCTCTGTTCCAGCAATTAGGCAACGTTGTATAGCTTGAGTATAAAGCTTGAGTAAAGCTTTTTCTCAATTTGGGCACTTTAAACACAAAATACGTTGAATAAAACAGGAGGAACACTATTTGAAGACAATTTTTCTTATTTTCTAAAATTGACTTCATTGCTTAACCCAAAAATCTGATATTACGGTGTTGGTGTGGCAGTGCAGGTGGATCTTGGGTAAAACTCTAGAGCAAAAGAGGGTCTTGCAGATAGAAATAACTTGAAAATCTAGGAAAATTGTCAAACTTCTATTAATATAACACTTAGTTAGGTCAGTCAGCTTAGATTAAGTGTACTAAAATAATTCTATTATATGTCCCTCCTTTTTGAAACATTCCCCAAGCTGTGTGGCAGGATATTGACATACATATTTTTAATATTTATTGCACGTAAGTTTTCTACATATTTGAAGGAAAATTTAAGAACTAATTCGCTATGTAAGACATAAAAACTGACTTTCGGACAATATAAATTAATTTAACGATAAAATTTACAAAACGATATTTAATTTCATTACCATATACTGAGTTCAAAGTTTAAGAGCATACGCACATTTGAGCGAATTTGCGTTAGCACACCCCTAAAACGCGTATGTAAGCTGAGGAAGTGGGCCGGGGTTAAATCGGTTTTAACAGACACCGTGTTGCGACCTAAGAGAAAAGGTACCAACTTTCTTTTCATTTTGCTCAATCCAAGTGGGGCTGGCGCGCGCCCAAACGTCCCCTGGCCAGGCCTCCCAGGCCGGATAGTCATACTAAAGCCCTCTGATTTACTTTCAGCTGTTCAGTGTTCCATTATTACTATTACTCACTTGAATCAAAGGAAACTTGGAAAGCATGGTGAGTGTTGAAAGATCTAGCTGGCCCATTTACAGGCAGAGTTGGGTTGCCTCCAAGTTCCTTTTCAAATTTCTATTCTAAATTGTTAAAGGAGAGGCAAAAAACGTCCTATCCAAATACATCAGTCCTTCGAAATTACCAAAAATTTAGTGAAAAATGTTGAATCAAAGCGCAGCAAACTTACCTCCTATATTCCTAGAGTGACTCTGTACGGTTAATTCCCTTACGTTCTGATTTATTTGAGAGCTAAAAGTTTAATCCGAGACGTTTGTTAGACAGAGCCGTCAGCAGCCTTCATACATCTGTACTCTCACCGCATCATTGTTGATTATCTACAGCTGTGCTACAAATGAATATATCAAATTGCCGAGAGTGGGCTGTTACCAGATCGTTATTTACTTCATCGATATATATTTATATATATATATATATATATATATATATATATATATATGCACATCTAACACAAACAAGAAAAGAGACATGAAACATG
>WURT03184467.1:0-10170 GCA_009936505.3 Holothuria glaberrima | reverse complement strand
TTTTTTCTTTTTTTTTTTTTTTTTTTTTTTTTTTTTTTTTTTTTTTTTTTTTTTTTTTTTTTTTTAGAGGGGATGGATGTAATTATTACCTTGTATTTATTCAAAAAATTACTTTAAGATGCTCCTAATTAAAATCAGTTTTGTTTCCCTAATTATTGCAATGTAACAATGATTTGAAATGGACGGGACAGGTTTAGTTTACTGTAAGTAAATTAAGAAGAGCAAAGTTTATCAGTGCATGTGTATTATACTAGTAGCGAATCATTGGCTGCCCTAGTATAACATTTTAACATTTTCAAATCTTGCAATTCTTAACTTGTTCCCCTTTCAAGAATGTGAGTTTCACAATGTTTCAGAACATGGGTATTGAATGTTGAAGTGAACTAGTAACTGAATTAATGCGACAGCTCAGTAACAAAACTGTTATTTCATTAATAAAAGAACTATACATAAATCAGGTTACCTGAATTACGGTAATTGTTCCAATTGCACTCTAAAAAGACCCTGGTTAGATTTAACCAGTATTGTGGTGACAGATTAACCAACCGATTCCTGGTTAAAGTGACCGAGGAAGTCTGGTTAAATTTTACCTGGAAAATGTTAATATTTGCCCGGGATTTAATAATCATTCATTAAATCACCAGTACAGAGTTCATTTGACCCAAATGTCTTGGTTATTTTAACCAGAAAAAAGGTTAGTTAATCTGTGACCACAATACTGGTTAAATCTAAGAGTGTTTTAAGAGTGTGGGGACAATGCATTTGTCCTTTAATTGTGAGATCATTTTTCACGAACACACCCTGTAATTCGAAAACAACTCACCCTTGCAGATTTGGAAGAATTAGGTTTTTCCATAAGGTCCCACAACTTGCTTCGTTTCTGTCCACACCAGCTGTTACTGAATTCATCTTCTTGTTGGTTTTTAGCCCTGAGGGTTTCCCCCAACCTTCTCAGCTCCTCCCCTACCTGTTCTTTCCTCTGGTGGTACCTGTACTGGCAACAAGGTTCCAGGTATAATTCATCCACGCCCCAATACTCTAAATCGTTGCTAAATGCCAAGGGGCACATGTCCTCCGTCATGTGTAACTTTCCTGTTCGAAAAAAATTTAAAATCGATCCAAACGAATTGGGATGTCTGTCGAAGAAGTATTCGTTCGTCTGCAGATTGTAATCATCACAAAGAGACATCACAGTCTCGTGGGTGTCTGCATGTCGCAATTGACCCAGACGGGAGTGGGAGAGCCTGGCAAGAGTCTTCCACATAACATCGTGTTTCGTCCCTCCGACGTTGATGGTCACTCGACGCCTGCTTTGGCCTTCCGATAGGCCTGTGTGAGACCCCTTGACAGTCACCGATGGTGATATCGATCCGGGAAGTGGCGGAGGATTCAAGGCAGGGAGACCTCCAGTATCTGGCTCCATTGAATAAAAGGGCGCAGGCTGTTCTATTGGAATAGAATTTACAAAGATCATGTATAGGCCGTTTGAGGTTTATGAGCAGAAAGTAACGTGACACTGCACAAATGTATACTATTAGAACACAATCCAAAGTAATCTATTGGTCAAAATTGACCCGGCTTTGAAACACTAGTATATTATTATAGTGAATGACTAAATATAAATGAATTCATAGCGAGCACATTGAAACAGAAGTTCGAGAAAGAAGGTATATAGTTCGATCACGATTTGATCGTTCTTGGAATGTAATTGGCTTTCGTTTAACTTCCGATGAAACGAGATACACCCGAAAAGGCGCGGAATTGAGAAAACGTTTCTGCGAGACAGTTCAATTATACAAACTTATCTTCTCCTAAGAAGAAGGCATCACATGATTAGCATCAGCTCGACTTTCTGACTGACTGTTCGAATGACGGTTTGATATCCATGTCTTTATCCTTGTTATTCACTTCAGCAATATTTTGGTCTGATTAGATTTTCTTCCTATGTTTAAATTATCGATGACAACCGTATTTTTGGCGAGAGTATACGATTGTTGCGTTATTCTCAACCTATGAAACGTGTGTAGTTAGATCGCCGCGAATGTCGTTAAATGGTTAAATTTCACGGGCAAAACACAGCAGATGTTTCCTTCCTTCTCGCTAATTAAATTCCTATGGCAACGAGCTGAGGCAACGAGCAGAGATATAGCGTGAGCCTTACTTTGTTAGCCTGCGCGTTACATGCGAGCATCAATTTGCTGTAGCCGCTGCAGTGTTCTGATGAAACTGTGAATCGTATGTCTTGTCTCTGAATATATAATGTCGAATTTTGTGCTAGTGCTATGTAAGAAGAACGCGCAGGGACAAAAGTCAGCGAAGCGTTGGACCGATACGCATACATCAAAATTCCCACGGAGAGATGACATTTATCATCAGAAAAAGACAAAACTGTAAATACCACGATCAGGGCATTAAAAAGAAGCAATTGACAAGAACTCTTGACGTCAACTCGTGTATGTAAAGTAGCTTATCGTCGCGAATTTAAGGGACAATTTAAATTGTTTGTCGTTGTTAAATGGCAAATATTGTGATTTACGATGGTAGTTGGATTTTTCACGTTTATTTACAGAGTCAAAGAAGTCTTTTTTTAAAGTATTCATGAGTAAATTTTACGCTGTTTCTGTTTACACAAATACTTCATCATTGGTAGATTATATTTATGTTATTTATAGTTATAGGAGGAATAAATATGTAGGGAACACCGCGGTTGAATATTAGTTAACTAAGCGCAAATTATTTTTCGTTTGGGAAAAGTTGACGGATGAGAGGTGCCTGACCGGCGAGATCATACAATTGAAAGGCGCCCGACCTTTCCTGATACTTCCGTTTTTGGTATGATATCAACTTCAGGTCAACTTTTTAGCTGTATTTTGAATCAGTAACAGATAGTATATATTTGGCAGTACATCTGTACATGGTTCCTTTTTCGGCAGAGTAGAATCAATATTTATTAGTATTTGGGCGACACAACAACAGATTGTTATCAAATGGAAACGGATGTTTCTAAAAACTGTTGGAGTGGGCATTTTTCGTGGAACGAAGAGGAGTGCAACTGTCTGACATAATTTGCTCTGTGTCCGAATTAGTACTCAGAGCGATACTTGAGTGGGAATTTCCAGCAATAGAGCCAAGCTTAGTCATGGTTGTCGTAGAGGTTATAAGCTGGTTCCCGGTCTTCCAGCCACCGGTACACAGTTTAAGAACACAGGGAGTTTTAAAGACACATGCCTAAGAGTGATGTAGTCGAGTCCTCACCTGCCAAGTCGGAGTCCTAGTCCGAGTCACTGCTACTTGAATCCAAGTCCGAGTCCGAGCCCAAAGTTTGACTTCGAGTTCAAGTTCCCCCTAGGGACAAATATTCACTACGAATAAGTAGTGGAGTCACCAGGCGTTTCAAAGTAGTTGGCACAAGGGAAAACAACGTACCGCCAGAGGACACGCTAACACGAAGGACTGATCGAAAGGTTCTGGAGTAATAATCAAGTGGTGACGCAAGGTGCCCCCTGTAAGTGTTGGGGGTCTACGTGCCCTCCGTAGGGCCCCTGTGAGGTCCAAGGATAGTGATGCGGTGAGGTATACTCCCCCAAGCCAATTCGCCCCCCCCCCTCAGTACCTTCTTTGGCTATGGCCCGGGGCAATAGCTTATTGGAAGTTCTTAAAACCAAGCAAAAAACCACACTCCTAATAAGTTTCGCGCATAAAATTGTATTATAGGTAATCGATGTGGGAATTGTATTGAATGGAGAGAACTCACGGCCGCAGTCGGGCCCCATATCTCTTGGAAATAGATGAAGGAACGATAAACTTTTTATCATCAAGTCATGTTTGTACAAAATTCGAAACTGTCTGGGTGAGAATTTGTACACTTAGTTTTTCAGCATGTCTGACGATCGCTGGGGTACAAAGGGGCGGTCTGTCTCAGGTACCAACCTTCAACAGTTGCCACTTCTAAATAACGAAAATTTTCAACACTTAATTAATTAAAAATTTTACCAAAGAGCATCATTTTGCATCTAAGCCACCTTACATAGTTACATGGACTCAAATTGGATGATACCCTCCACTTAGACCCTTTCACAAGGATGGCACCCTGTCCGACGTGACAAAAATGAAGGATCCTCACAGGTGCCAGCGGTCCTACAGTCCTCAACAAAAATAAATAAAGCACCCAACCCCACCCCGTACTTTAATTTTGACTAAAGACTGTTGAATGTGAGAGAGGGCACAACACTGAAGGTGGGAGGGAATTTTTAGTTGATCTCGAGAGCCGTGAAACTTACCAAGTTTTGGGCGATTCTGTTTTCATTTGTTATATCGAGGATTGTAGGTGCGCCAATAATGACCATGAAAGATGTTGCTACTAAGGGTTAACACAACCTATCAGTTAAAGGCAAGGTCATTGTCGCACTGACCTTTACAATTTCTCAGAAATGATATCAGGTTATAGTTCTTAACAGGGTTAGGTTAAGATCTAACCTTGTTTTTCTACAGGAACTAACAACGCCTGGGGTACATGCTCTGGAGATTTGGAGATTTAAGGGAAAAGGTGAAATTTTCTTTGTATGTTGCACACCAACTAAAGGTGGCGCTCCACTTAGAAGGTGCCACGGTGTTCGAAATTTCGAGCTTGACCCCCACCCCAAGAACAAATCCCTATGTACATCTCTAGTAAGGTAAATACTTGTAAATAAAAGTGGAAGGCAATAGAGGGATAGAATATTGTACAAGATTGACTTACACCGCATTGATTGACTATCTTGCAGTTGAGGCGTTCCAGAGGAGCAATCTCAGTCACATGTGTGACATTTCGAGTCTTCTTGGCGCCGACAGGCCCGCCTGCAAATACAGACAAAAGATAAGATAGTATGTGCTTGTCAGATAAAACACTTCCATTGATTAAGCATCATAAAGTTAGGAATAGGATACGACCTTTCAATCAAATGCAGAGATTACACTCTAAAACACTTTAGTCAAATTGACCAATAACTCGGTCAACTGCACCGAACCAAAATTGGTTAAATAGTTTGACTAAACTATGGTCAAATTTGACCATTCTATGGTAAAATTTGACCAATAGGTGGTCAAATTTGACCATAGTTTAGTCAATCTATTTGACCAATTTTAGCTCGGTGCATAGTTGACCAGTCATTGGTCAATTTGACCACAATTTTTTAGAGTGTATTTATATGCTAATCATGATTTTGAATGCAGTTTCAATTACCCTTAACGCGTTCCCTTAGTATTTAACTCAGAGGCGGACTTGGTCCTAGAACCGGCCCGGGCATTATTCACCTAGACCAGCCCATTATCCATTGACATGTTACTTACATAATGATCGCCGTCCGGGGGGTCTAAGGGGACGGGGTAGTTTTTTTTTTAATTTGGGGATTGCATAGATACAAAATGCTATACTTCTCACTTTTGTAGGTTACAATAATCCTTTAAAAAATAATTTTCTAGAAGCAACACTTGTTAAACGCAGGTAAGTTAAAAACGTGATTAAAAATAGACAAAGATATATGTTTTACACTGGGGGAGCTTATTTAGTTTTCCAGGGATTTTGTGACAACAAGTTGAAAAATGAAAAAAAAAACTAAATAAAGTCCACTAAAACATGTATTTTCAATAACACGAGCACATATAATGACCCTGCTTCTGGAAGCCGCACCATTAATGACGTTTTTAGTGTCAAGTTTGGCCAAGATCCTTTTCCACAGACATCGACATGAACTTACGCCTCAAGATGTTCTTGTGTCATAGTACTTCTCAAATGGGTTTTTATTCTCCTAAAGGCAGAGAAAGAACGTTCACATACCACGTAGGACACAGGTAGCGTTAGCAGCAGCTTGTAAGCAAGCCCGATGCTCTTATAGGGATCATGTGAAAATGGGCTGTAATTTTTCCAGGCTCCCTAGCACACCGGCCCACCGGGCATTGCCCAAATGCCCGCCACTGCTTTAACTCCATATAGTATATATTACAAAGCTTGAAAAGCATCCGAATTATCTAACTTCCATCTTCACAGGACATCACTGAGCCGAGACATAAAATGTGGAACCATTCACTCAATCGAAAGTAGTAGATTGCGCAATAATTTGTTGTCATTCTTTTGCTACTGAAATTACCGTCTTTGCTTTTCTTTGTTTTTGAAAGCCACTGCTCCTTGTACCAAGGTGTGATCACTGTCTTATTGTCATAGAATGACTTGGCTATATAAATTGTTTTTTGAAAGCCATTGCTCCTTGTACCAAGGTGTGATCACTGTCTTATTGTCATAGTATGACTTAGCTATAAAAGCTCTCTCTGTACAACATGTTATGCAAGGGAACAGTAAATGTTTCAAGGTCATATTAACTCCTTAAATTTCAAAACACAACAAAGCAGGTAATGTGAGTTACACAAGAAGGACATCACAAATTATTACGCAGTCGACTATTTCAAATAACGAGAATAAATTTCGGCATTGTACATCTCAACAAGGGAGAAAGCTACGAACATGAGAGTTGGATAATGAAAGTCATTTTCCAACCTTAACCTTAACCTTAAATCATATATTTTTGTTATTCCAGACTTTAGGTTCACTTTAAGTTCCTGTCAACAAAATAATGAATGCAACCTTTCAATCAAATGCGCCACAATAGTACACAAAAATGATGGCATTTACACGGTACGACTTATTGCCACTCATATATTATACCTCGTACGTGGTTCAAACTTGGTTAGGCTAATTGTCTTTCACAGGAGACAATTCAGTACTGGCCTAAATTTTCCAGTGCAGTGATAAATTTCTTGCCGCTATCAATTTCATTCCTCCCTCTTTCATTCCATTTCGTTCCTCCGATTGAGAGGCTTTTTTGACTTGCTTTTTTTCCGGGTAATGTGGTTCTCGGCCACGGTTGGTTGCCGTGACTGTATCTCCCTGCTGATTGCAACTGTAGGGATTCCATCTATTAGTGTCTTGTGTGTGTAATGCATTTATTCATATATTCCACGCAACACGTAGGTGCTAACTTAAATTTGTTATTTGCGTGATCAATATACGTGGGAGTTAAATACCTTGGAGTGACAGAGGGAGCCGTTGCAACCTAGCGGAGATGAAATATGTTACAGACTGGATAAATATAACAGTACTCCGTACTACGATTTCTCGCTAAAGAACGACAATTTGTGCTTCATGAACCAGAAAGGTGTTAGGCTATATTTACATCTATCACAGGAAATTCTGACCAGCAGTTACACCTAAAGTACCGGTATATAATGCCGGCGTGATAGGTTGATTTTCTAATGTAATTGCAACTTGAGTTCGTTAGGAAAAGATTTATTGAAGAAATTTGGAATTTTATCCTCGATTCAATTGTTAGGACCTATTGTGGAAGTGCCACTGTCTTATTCTCTGCCACTTGTGACCTACTGATTACGGTTCATTTCTTCTCGGCCATTTGGATAAGATCATGTGTATAGTATATCTGTGTTTTTTAGACAGTTCAGGATAGAGCCACGTATAACAGACTCATAATGTACGGTCTGAAGGTCGAGAGGTTGGCCAGTGTAATCTCTAATCTCACCCCAGGCAGTAACAATTCTCCCAACCAAGTTAACTTCTAGCTCCTCCTCCAATTTAAACCGAACCTCCTGTCTTATAGTACACCTCTGAGGCAGCCACAGTAGCCTACACTGAGTTTAAATTGCCCAAGGCAATATTGTCAAACACAGTGTGTGGGATTAATTGTGAACACAGCTGACTGTACCAGTCAGTGTTGACCAACCAGAGTGAAACTGTATTGTCTGAATGAATGACAATCAAAGTGCAGTTACCAACTGTATTTGGAACTCTGGGGATGTTCCTAAATATGTTTGGTCAGGGAATTGCAAGCAACTTTGTGTTTAGAGGGATACCATAGCTCCTTTAAAGGTCTTATTCAGAGGCAAATAAGGGTCTTGCAATCGACTCAAGAGCATTATGTTAGGTAAACTAGATTTTTATACTATTTTTCTACGGAAAAAAGGGGCGAAGAAATGGTGTTTTCTATTGTTAATCATTTTCTGAAAACTTTACTGGTTTTGGTCGAAACTGAAACAATAAGATCACGAGATTTCTTCGTCAGGTCAACTGTGACGTCACTGGCCGGAGTCGGGCCGATCGTTTACATTAGCTAGTATGTACTATAGGCCTACTGCTACTGAGGTTTTCTCTTACATGGTGATCGGAAGTGGTGAAGAATTGCGTAGTCAGGGGTTGTTATGCTACAGAGGATACCCCTAGGATCAGTTTTTTTCCTGTTTTCAACGTGCAGAGGCAGTAAATCTCGTCGTCGGGCCTATGTCAGGTTCGATAGCCCTTCGCATACACGCGTTTTCTCAACGTCCATCGCAATACATATACTGTACTGTACAGCACGTATGGCATTTTTCACTCTGTCATCCTTCGTGTACTACAGGGCCAAATTACGCTACATACACTAACCCTGTGCAAAACTTTGCAAGAAACGTCCTTCAGATTTTCATCTAAGACTCTTGCCTCCGACCTTGAATCTCTCCCAGTCCATTCGAATTATATGTATTCTTTGGATCAGAATAGTAATTACGCTTTCCTTGCATGAATTCAAAGAATTTTCGAGGATTTTTCAAAGCAATGATTGAACGTCCGTCGCGCTTACTTATGTGGTCAGATTTTATACAAGGTACTACACCTGTTGTGAAACTCCCACACTCCCGTACCAGGCCAGAATCATTCGGAGGCCTGTGCAGGCCGTTTTCCTTTTTTAAATCTTTGAAATCGGATGAAATTGACGGAGATATCATTTCGTTTCGTTGCCTTTTTTGGAGCTAAAACAGCCAATTTTGGGTCATTTTTGGTAGAATGTTTTACATTTTCTCGAAAACTACACAACATTGAGGTGTAATCTATCCATGAGAGCGCTTTTGATACCTTTGGCTCATCATTAGTAAAAATGGGGGTCGTGAGTCTGACAGAAGGGTATGATCATTAAGGTTAAAATTTTGATGTAAAATTCCGCGATTTTTACCAATTTTTTGAAAAAAAATTGGCATTTTAATCGAATTTCGGACCTGTTTGTCAAACTTGGCTCCCAAATTACATGCACCACAAAAAAGTCATCTGTGGTCTATTCTGTATCTGTTTATTTGGTGTGTGTAGGTTAAATATTGATGAAACTACAATTTTTTGAAAATTTCATATATATATATATATATGTATATATATATATATATATATATAAAAGAAAACAGGTAGTGTGTGGACCTAAAGGCTCCATAAGGGGGACGATAAGTAGAGATTTTACTGGACTAGGCTTGTCACATAGCTCGCACAGCCGCATATGCTCAAAGCATTTCCATGTAAGTGAATTCGCGGAAGAAAACCGCATATTTCCCGAATTTCGGAAGCGGAAAGAGCTGATCGAAGGTAACCCCCTTCCCCACAATTTGTACCGGCTATTCCATTTAGCACACCACCGGGAAGGAGTGAAGGTCTTCCCAGCTCAGAGAACGAAGTAAAGTGAGTTTGAATTTAACTTGCCATTGTTGTAGCCTGAACACTGATGTCAGTCCTAACCACATGAGTTCCCAGCGAAATGGGCATCTCGTAGCCCGGGCGTATATTATGTATGCTGTACTATGGCTGGGACCTCATTTGAACCTAACCAGGCTTAGTCTACTCAAATTTCACAGCAGTAACATGGTGGGTTGTAATGTTCCGCACTGAGGTAGTAAATTGGCCATGGTAGAATCAAAAAACAAAATTATTGTTAACTGTTATGCAACATGATTATCTCTAAAATTTACTTTATTCAGTATTACTGCCGGCGTCTCTTTCAGTTACAATATTACCAGGGCTGGATGACTCGAGACCGGTGACTCGAGACCGGTCTCGAGTCCCGATTGTCGTGACTCGTGACTCGGACTCGACCGAAATGACTCGGGGACTCGGGCCGAGACCGGGCACTAGACCGGCTATTTTCCCCAACTGTAAAACTCGAGGTCGAAAGGCTGCGCAAAAATATCTTTGTGTACGTACAATATCCTTGCTACATGAACATGTTACGTACAGTGTGCAGTACGCAACACTCCGAACATATCCACTCAATGATCTCAGGCCTCCAAGGCTAGTTTGAAGATAACATGCAAGGATCCAGCACGAAATGTAAACAC
>WURT03184456.1:0-10170 GCA_009936505.3 Holothuria glaberrima | reverse complement strand
CCCCTTCCCTTAGACCCCTCCCCCAGGCAGGTGATTACAGAACATACTGCATGGTCCCCTCGTGAGAGAAATCCTAGCTACCCCAGTGGCTCACACCCCGTAATGTGTGTATAACAGCCTTGAAAATTTAAAGTTTGTAGAGGCTACTGTAACTTTGTCTGGGATGTGCAATAGACAGATGATTGTACTTAAATTGGAGAAGTGGCTAGGAGTTCACTTAATTGGGAAATTTTTACTGTCTGGGGTGAGATGGTTTGCCTCAAAGCTGACTTTTTTTTGTTACTGTAAGAAGTCATTAATAGTCTGAGCAATGTAATGGGCATCACTGTTAACACAAAAAAAGCAAACATGTTTGTATTACTGTTGTACAGGTTCTTGATGTCCACAATATAATTGATATTATTGATTTCAGTTCTGAAAATATTCAGTCAGTTGACATATGACACAGAGGGTTGATGGATTGTTATCATTATGATAAAGTCTCACCTCAAAAAAGCAGTTTGGAATGAAGGGAAAGAGGGGTGTATTATTTTCTTCAGGCCCCCATTTCTGGTTTATCAACGTATTCCTGTGGATCTTTTTACCCTGGAATCTTGGATTGAAGTGGAATACTACATTTGGTCTTGGGGTCATTCGTGGTCCTGACTGCAAATTGATGTGGAATCTGTTGAGAAAATTTTTTAAAACACATGAATGTTATGATGTCCACTTAAACTTCCTGATGAATGTGACGATTTTGAAAAAGTTGGGGAAAATATGAGATCTAAAGCACTGATTTATTACAACTTAACAGGTGTTCTGATAAATGCTGTGTGGCTGGAAAAGTGGCAAGAGGGCTGATCTGCCAAAATTTTGAATCAGTAGGCAAACATTTTAATGGGTAGGACTAGGAAGTGCCCCCTAAGCCACCAAGTTGGAGTTACAATGATATAAAAAAATTATGAAAGGTGGTTTCCAAAAATGATGTGATATTGAGCATACTACAGCTAAGATGGAGGAGGGGGTGGGGGAAGGCAACTGAAAACCCTGTTAAGCAGAAAATTTCTGCTAATCAGACATTCATAGTGTGATTACTATGCAATTGGACCACATCTTTCCTACACAATAGGAACACTGAATATGGCAAAAGGAGAGAAAAGGGGAGAGACAGCTCCCCAGAACTAAAGACTAGCTGGACAGCTGTTCGTTTGGAGAATTAAACTTCCTTTGGAAGAAGGTAGGAATCTATGCAATCTTACAGTTATTTCCACAAAATAAAAGGAATTTACTGCATAAGACTGTACTACCCTGACTTTAACAGTAAAGATGGCAGACTTTTGGTAGAAACAAACACATTTGAATAATCCATAAAGCAAGCTCTTGACAACCTGTTTTATACAAAACTTATGATTTTTTATAAATTCAGACAGGTTTACAGGGACTGAAAGTTTTGACAATCCCACACCCAACAAAACCTAGGAAAAAATTTGAAAGACAAGTGGCACTTTGAAGCATTTCTGAGAGTATTTGAAATCACTCAATTCAATTGTGTGTGAGATAACTCAAGACCAATCTGTTAATGTATTTAATATTCTAGATTATATTACTTGAGTTTTGACCACCTCTATAATACAGTCACACATACCAGCATACGTGATGCATGACACAGATCTCATTCCAAGAAAATTCTTAGAACAACAATATCTTGGACAGACAGTCTGAAAGTTGATACGATGCAAACGTTTATTGACAAGACCAAATATTTGCACAAAAGAACTTAAATCTGTCTCATTTTTGTATTTTTCAAAGTAGGAACTGATAACATGAATTCTATAGCACACATATGTAACTATTTCTTTCAGAAACACTACACATGAATAAATGAGCACATTCTACTGAAAAGCATTTGGATATTTTAAACAACAATAAAATATCATACCAACAGACTTATACAATTTGTGCCTGTTTTTTATTGTTGAAAATACTTCAGAAGAGTATTAATACAATATGATTATGAAGGGGGAGGGGCATGGGGGAGAGGGCAGGAGGCTGCAGGTCCCCATTAGGGCAGAAAATTTGCTATGCTGGGGCAAAATATGTCATGTTTGGGAACACATGCATTTAAATTTGGGGCAAAAGTGCCTCTGCCCCCCTCCCCTCCACTTGAAGGAAGTCTAGTACACTATTGACTTCTACAATTACTATTTCTATTGTTTATCATTCCTTGAAAGCCTATTACCATCCCTAGAAGTTCTTTAAGAGCCTTATATTATTATTACTAAAAAGCCTTTGAAAGCCTAATGATATTACCTGAAATTCATCAGGAACTTTAATTACTATCACTGGAAAGTTTCTGAAAGGCTGTAATTATCACAAGAACCTCTTTGGGAATCTACACATTACTACTTAAAATATTTTAAAGCCAATGACCAATTCCCTTCTAGCGTACCTCCCTGGTACCACTACTTGATACATTCATGTTGCTACCTGTGATTACTCCCAAATCAATGAAACACAAAAATGAAGTAACAACATTTTTAGAATTAATATGCACACACTTTTAAACATACTGTATCATTTGAATATTTTGGTATATTGCAGGTACAACACTGTAAAGGAGGACTATGCCACTATCATGCACTTAAAAAAAGCTACATTTGTGCTAAACATTTGTACATGAGAGTCAGTAAATGACTGATAACACATTACCTGTACATGCTCATATAGTTATGATTTTTCTATGATTTTTCTAATTAAACTCGAACTCAAATTCCCTATTACTACATTGATACAGGTGTTACTGCATGCTCTAGAAATTTAGCAACCCTGATGTTCAATGAAAGATACCGTAGTGAAAGTGAAACTTAACCTATTATTTCATATTTATTCTCCACTCAAGCATCCATAGCCATAACACAGAGTAAGTGTTCACTGTAAGTGCCATTTTATACTTCATGCTCAATTAACCAGATGTCTTTAAAATCTATATTGTCATAAAAATTTATCCTTTGTCTATTTAAAACCTATTCAAGCAATCACACCTTTGTGACCTACATAACATATCACCTGTGTACATATTCAGATTAACCTCTCTACAATAACTGCTTACACACAGTATGCTGAATATAAAAACCAGTTTACATTACAAACAGTATAGGTAGGTATCAATGAAATATATGCAAAGGTTAATTGCTTCAGAGTTTTTGCATGTTTGTGTACCTTATGTATACTCGCAATGTGAGCACAATGTCTTGAGTATTAACATGCTTGTATTCATGAGTACAAGAATGAAATTTTATAGTCAACTTTCAAAATAGCAGAAACAGTACCATCCTTGCACATACTGTACAAGTGCTAGCAAATGTGCTTTAGTCTAAGCATCAGTATGAAGTAAAGTTTCATCCTTTCCACAGGAGAGTGAAAGCATGATTATCTCATCCTAAGATATGTACACTTTAAAATGGCTCAGACAAAATTTAAGGAGCGCAACATGTAGATAAGAAAACAAACTATTCACTTACGTTCTGCCAAATGCAGATTTCATATAGTGTAAACTCTGATAAAAGTGACTCCATAAAAACATGGATGAAGCTATGATCTAGAGCAAAGTTCAAGATACTGCAGAGGTACTGTTCCAAATTAAATAGAGTATTGAATGTAGATAGATTCTTTCAGAAAATCTCTCTGTATACATTACGGCTGATCTGCAAATGAGGCCCCTTTTTCAGTTCTTTCTCAATTTTCTGGCAAATGACTTCATCAAAATATAAAGAAGGGTAACTATGAGGGATCTCATACTTAGTATGTAGGTTGGCCATATTGAGTAGATGATCCCTATTGTTTCTGGTGGAGGTCACAGGTCATTTGGGGTCACCAGAGGTCAAATGGTACATACCTTGAAAACTGCTTGTAAACAAAATATCTCAAGTAGGGTCACTCTGAGGGATCTCATACTTGGTGTGTGGGTTGGCCATATTGAGTAGATGATCCCTATTGTTTTTGGTGGAGGTCAAAGGTCATTAGGGGTCACCAGGGGTAAAACCATGGAAATTGCTTGTAAACACTACATCTCAAGAAGGATTACTGTGAGGAAACTCATACTTTGCATCTGGATTACTTGTATTGAGTAGATCATCCTTATCATTTTTTGTGGGTGTCAACAGTCATTTGTGGTCACAAAAAGTCGAAATGTGGTAGACATTATATTTAGGAGGATAACTGTGAGGGATCTCATACTTGGCCTGTGGATTGCTAATATTTATTCTTTAGATTCCCACAGGTTACAGCAGGTGATCCCTATTGTCCTAACTGGAGGTGAAGGGTCATTTTGGGTCACAAGATTTTAAAAGGTTTTGAACTTGTTAACATGATATCACAAGTAGGATATAACTGTGAGGATCTCATGCTTGTCATAGGGTGATCATGTTTTAAACAATATATCATATGGCAAGGAACTACTAAGCCTTTTGGCTTTCTGTGGCAAGGCAATACTAAGCCTTTTGGCTTTCTGTGGCAAGGCATTACTAAGCCTTTTGGCTTTCTGTGGCAAGGAATTACTATGCCTTTTGGCTTTCTGGTTTTATTTGTTCAGATCATGTCATGGAACAATACATGAGCTTAAATTTTTGCTAAATATGCTAATTTTTGCTAATATTATTCCTTTTTT
Organism: Holothuria glaberrima; assembly: GCA_009936505.3. NCBI lineage: Eukaryota > Metazoa > Echinodermata > Holothuroidea > Aspidochirotida > Holothuriidae > Holothuria > Holothuria glaberrima. The sequence goes on along the minus strand of WURT03184456.1, from coordinate 5,525 downwards.
TGTCTAACATGGAAATTTGATGCAATGCTAGCCTGTTTGCAAGATAGTTAAAAGTTTTCAAAAATCTTGGGTGTACTAAGGCTATTTGTTTTGGCATCCTGTGAAAGCTGACAACAATTCTCATGTGCTGTTACTGAGCTTGCTATGAAGCTTCCAATGAATAACTTTAGAACCATGTGTGTGATCACTATTTTCAGGATTTTTGTAGTTTGTAAGATCCCAGGTCCTTTACCTTTTCTATCATTTGATAATCTTGGAAAATGATAAACTATGTTTACACCACAGCATATAGGAAGCAACACCACAGACATCATCCCCCACCATAGTTGGGCTGCACTATTCTCCACACACTGGTTTGTGTTTGTCCCAGGAAGTAAAAAATAACCCCAAACTTGTTCAGAATCAACAGTATTTTATATTAAAATTTCCTTTTCAGATTGCAGACGTCTTGCCATTGTGCTTTTCCTCTAATGCCAATGTTTTGCTGAACCCCCCCCCCCCCGCCTCTTTCAGTTTCCACATTCGTAACCAAGCTTGAGAAATACTTCAAGATGAATCTTCTATGATGCTTGCCACTTTCTAAAGGGTTTGGTGCATGGAATTAAAGAGCTTCTGTGGGATGAGGGGAGTACAGTGCAGACGAAGCAACAGAACACAAAAGCAAACAGTTATTGTACAAGATGTTTTTTCAGCTTAGTTGATGCTTCTTGCTGGAAAGTACAACCCATACCTTTAGAGAAAGGGTAAAGAATACACCAAGATACAAATGTAGCAGTCATCAGTGACTCTTTGATAACATGCTCATAGCTATTTACTTTGTACAGTGTTTAGTATCAAAGCAACACAGGACATTGCTGAAAGGCTCTGCCATGTGAGTGGTAGGAAAATCAGGTCTATAACAAAGTTAAAACAAAATAAATTAATATTTAATCTTTTCCAAATGCTAACGGTTAGCAATTTTAAGTTGAATTTGCATTTTGCTCAGGTAAAAAATTTAAAAATGTCAAATGTGCCATTTAAAAGAGTGATATTTTTTAGAAGATCAAGTGATTTAAACTGACATGATTTAAATCGGCCACCCCTGATTACAGCTGTAAGGTAGTGATGTATAGTAAGAGTCCTCTATCCTTCCCAGCCATTGGGAAAGTGGTTTAGAATGGTAGTATACCTTAGCTTGCCACATGAAGGTGTAACATTGCAGTCCCTGGAGCACTACATTTGGAGGATTTAACACACCTGCCAAATAATTCCTGAACACCTGTATATAAAACTCCCTAGTATATTCATTCATGACCCTGCTTGACAAGTTGGTTGATGAATCAGAGATGGTTTTCTGACTCAGATTTTGATCTAAACTTGACAGGACACTGTGTAGGATATGTGGGATTATCCAGCACAAGCGACCTGATTGATAAGAAACTGTGTGACTTGACAGGATACTTCTCATGATTTCACACCTGTTCAATGGCAGCTATTGTGTGCATACACACAAAATTAACACCTCCACACAGAGGATATCACCATCACATAGATTCCTTGCCTGCCTTTGGCAAGAAATCAAAAATCTAGTTAAATCTTAAAAATATGATTTATATGAAAAATCTGCATTTTTTTTTTTATTTTCCAACCCTGAAGCTGTCGCATATCACCTGAAGTACACAGGACCTGAATTGGACAACCAGAAACACTTTAAATTTACCACTTTTGGGACTCCCTCAGCATTTTTCAAGCATGCTCACCTGCATGGAAAATACAATGGGTCACAGACAATTGGCCCCTAGTGTAGCCCAAATTGCTCACAGGAAGACCTTGAAGAATGCAATAATACAAAATATGATGGACTTGCCTTAACTCCTCTCCAAGTTAGCTTATAACAGAAACAGTAAAAATAGCCCCTGTGGACCTTTAAATGGTCCTATAAACCTTTTAGTGGTGCAAATCTTTCTAAAAACATTTGGAAAAAGCCAAGCTGAAAAAATTGGGGAACTTTATTCCCTATGCCCACTGACCACTGAGCATATGTGACCAGAAAACTTCCAGGTGGTTTTACCCGGATATGATTTTCAGACACATGGAATGCAACATGTACAATCTAACCGCAAAAATAAAAGACATGAATGTAACTTATGTCTGCCACACATATACCTCTGTGCTCCATGTCCCTGACATTGAGTCAAAGACTCCCTCTTTGATTGTCAACCAAATATGGCACTTTAGTATGATGATACAGAACCTAATAGGTAAAAGAACTACAGTATAAACCTGAGTTGTAAGGTCAATTTCAATGTTTACAAGTGAAAAAGAGATTCATTTATAACTCACCAATGTGTTACAAAAAATTAAAATTCTGGATAACTGTCCAAACAATATTGTTAACTTAGAAACTATGATTCATCTCCAATGCTTAAATAAATTTTTTACCTGTCAGGGTTGGGATTAACAATTCCGCTGATAAATATCATTTTCCCTGCTGTCATACCTCCAGCAACAGGTGCAACATACGGAACAGCCTGATGAAGACAATGAAATACAATATAACTTTCAAACCACAGTCAGAACATGCTTTTAGTTAGGGACTCTTCTTATCAGGAGACTAAGCAAAGTTAGAGTTCATTATTCAATTTATCAATTCTAGAAATATGTCTACACCATCACATCATATCAACAAAATTTTGTGTCTAACACCTTACATGAATCTTTCCAAGTCCGAAAGGCAAGCTAATGTTTACATTCATGCAACCAAACATGAAATGGGGTTCATTGTGCACACAAATAAAATCCTTTCTTGTAAGCCATGGTTGCAAGCATTCCCAAGGTATAATTGTGGACAAATATTGCGACCTCTCACACAAGTGGTTCACGTGGCTGTAAGATGCAAGCCAAATTAACTAAAAGAGTGTAGGAGGGATGGTCACAAGAAGTTGCAATTTTGCAACATGTCCAACACAAGCGGGTGTGCAAGATCTTTGTTGACACTGTTTGTAAATGCTAAAGATTACCCATTATATTTTGTGGGCAAAACATAATTTTCATGTAAACACCAGCAATAAAAATATCCTCAAACTCACAAGGGGTTCCATGGTGTGGGATCTGATTTCATCATATATTTACTGTTCAAAGATGATTGACGATAGTTTTGGGGAGGTTACCAAATTCTACTTTAGAGTCATAACTTCTGGCTGATAGTCAAGTAGCTCCACTCTCCTTAAAATCTTGTCTCTTAGGGATATGTCACAACCATGCAAAAAATGCACAACAACCATACTTTTTAGTTTTCACTTGCATTAACTTGCTGGTTTTAATAAAGCTTTTAAACAGAAATTGCTCTAGTGGTCTCTTTCTTTATTTAATCTCAAGTTTTCTCTTCCGTTGGTTACTACAATTTTACGACATCTGTGGTGCGGCAGCTCAGCTCAGCTCAGCTAAGTAAGCCTACTGATGTAGAAATACTCAATGGAAGACTAGTAATCAAATGTTAATAGCTACTGATGTATTAGTTCCTGTGTCAGTCATGACTTCATTAAAGGAGTTAGTTAGATGAGGTTTTACGGCTCAGTCTGTAACCAATTGGTTTAAGTCGGGCTGGCCACGGCCCTTTTTCCAGTTGTGGCTCACTGGCTTGTTTTCCCTACTCCATTGCTTATGCTGGGCACCAAGCACAATGGCAGTAGGTTCCATTTTTAAAGGAGTCACGGCTACATTTAGAGTTACAACTTATAGAGCTGTGAGTACCCGACTCCAAATATAATGAGGTCGTCCAAACCTAATTGAAGATACTCCCAACAAGAGGTAATCTCAAGCACTTGCAAACTTTTTTAATACTCTCAAGGCATTTTACTGCCTTGCTTCAAGATGTAAGCATACCCTAAGTTAGAGGGCACTTACCGGGTTCATGACAATATTGGAAAGCGTTGGTTGGGGCATTGGTGCAGGTGCCTAAAATGAAAGAGAAATTCAAACAAAACTTTCTTGAAGATCTTGCAAATAACATATTGAATAGAATCATGTTTAACAATGAATCACTTTTCCAAACCTTTGCAAACACAGATGTAAAACTAGATGGTTTGTGCTTGCAGACAAGTACAGATTGAAGCCACTAAAAATGGTATCAAACGAAATGGAAAAGCCCAATATTGTGCCACTTGATTGCAAGTCTCGACCGAGTAAATATTAAGTGTGGTACAAAAAGGAGCAAACCCCTACAATGCTCACCTCTCAGAGCAAAAATATTCTGCAGCCAGTGCAACATTAACCATTGTCTCAGGAACGTACCTTCCACTCAGGCAACAGATGGGTGTAAAATGTTTCTACCTCAAATTCGGGCATTTGCACATGAGCAGCTCAAGCTGAGATGTGTAACAGACTTGTAGCGGGAGACCAGTGTGTTAAACAAGTGGGGATTTTTGGTCAGTGCTAGTGTTAGTCTGTGTAGCGGCGTTCAAGTCTGGGACTATTTTATGAGTGATCAAACCAAGTATATAAAGAAAGTCAATAGAACTGCGTATTAACGACTTATCGTCCTTCGAAAAGAAGACTTCCTATGCCTCAAATGGGTTGATGATTCCTACTGGAACTTGGTCAAGTTGGTGAAATCGGGAAAATGGTCGAAATTTCCACTTCATCATAAAGTCAAAATAACCGCGTGGCAGATGAAATGCTGTACATGTTCATAGTGATCGTGTTCAAATAGAGAAGTATCACACGGAAGATATTCATATGCCGAGCCATAAAAGAAGGCACAAGTTCGCGTGACGAACTGAGCAAATCCAATAATCGAAGCTGGAGGCTTCGATTAATGAGGACCCTGCAAAGCATAGGTAGTTTTTACGCTCATTGCCCTAGGTTTAACAAATAAAGTGAGAGAAATATAGCTAACTGTACAGTCTTTATAACCAGGAACAGGATTTTTAATGAAAGGATAAAAGTGTGATCTAAACAATAGCAGACTTTAATCGTTGCTAAATGCACCCAAGGGATCATGGGAACTAGTAGTATAAACAATGGGATATCTATTGTTTATACTCCCAGTTTGCACAATCCCTTGGGTGCATTTAGCAATGATGAAAGTCTCCTATTTCATGGAAGCAGAAATAAGAAAGACAGGAGGTAACCATGACAACAGAGACATAAACCATCATACTCACAGCACCACCTTCATATCTGATGGAGTAAATCTGGACCTGACCATTCACAGCCAAGTGAGTAATCCTCCTCAGATTTACCACCCGGTGTCTAAATTCAGTGAAGTGCTGCCCATTTACTGCAACCTGTGGAAAGGAAAGTAACATAAATTGGTATATTGATGTATATTTGCCATATGACATTTACACAACTCAGGACTTCATAAAATTAATATTGACAACCTCTTCCAGTAAGCCTTTATTTCTGCATTCTCTTTGCCAACTAAATAAAAATCCAGGTTACTTTTCCCATTAATTTTGACTTTTCTAAGGTGTAGTTAGTAAGTAGCAACCTGGGAATGTTTTAAAAAAAGCATGATGAAGAAATGATTTAAAATTTGTCCT
>WURT03184434.1:0-10171 GCA_009936505.3 Holothuria glaberrima | reverse complement strand
TCCTCTTTGGAAAATTTTTGGAATATTTTTGGAATTTGAAAGATGCCTAGATCGCAAATGGTGCAATATTTGAGTGGCCCTTTTCAGAAATCGTGGATCCGCCCCTGGTGCATTATATGTGAGTTGCTTACAAAGTGAAGCCACCGCTAAATACAGTAGGCCTACTGTAAGTACGTACCACGCACTATACTACTGTTAGGCCTATAGAGGTTTTTCACGTCACGTCAGAGCGTTTCAATGTGGCACACTGGCCGTCACTGCTCATGCGCAAAAGACTGCAGTCACAACATCAGAGAGCTGAGATGCGCGGACGCGATGACGTCAGTGAAAAACCCACAGGCCTAGCCTGGCTAGCTAGGCGTTCGCGCGCGGAGCATTATACGTACGTACGTACATACATTGTACACTTGCTCCGAACGCCTGTGGTCAATGGCGGGAAATTTTCGCGGGGCTAATTTTTCGCGATTCTGTTCCTTGATACATATGTGCAGGTGAAAAATTTGCCGTTGCATCAACCAGCATAGTGTTGTACACAGCAAGGGAAATATTTTCGCGGATCTTAAATTCCCGAAAATTAACCCCCGCGGAAATTTCCCCGCTATAGTATAGGCCTAGCCTATGCTACACTAGCCTAATATACTATAGACCTCGGCTACTATAGGCCTGCTCGACTCTGATTCTGCAATAATGCTCTGAGAACCAGCCGCGCCTCGGCTAGAATTCGATGGATCGACCGTCACGCAAAGGTATTTAAAATTAATTCTGATCGTTCTGATTTACAAAATATCTTAATGAGGCCTGTGAAAAACACTCTAGGCTGGGCCTAGGTTGCCCCTGCATTAGTATTTTAACGCATTTTTGCCGTATTTTAGATAGGGCCTAGGCTAGGCCTAAGCAAAGCTAAGTTACACTTTGTTTGCAACATTCTAAATTCCTAAGCCATAGCAAAAGTTACCAACATAATCAGGGAGCCTAACGTTTACGGTTAGGCTAGGTCTGTTACCTAGGCTACAGTACATGCGGGATAAGGCGCCCAAGTTAATAGGCCTAGCTTACAGTAGGCTAGGCCTAGGCCCTACACCTTTTCGTTTTAGGGTGGAAGTGAATGAGGCCGATAGCAAATGTTGCAAGTTTTTATTGATCTGTTTGGAGTTTTCTTCTGATCTTTAAAAATTTGTAAAATTCAGCCCAAAGCCTAGCCAGGTTAGTCCCTGAACATGACCGTGTAATCCGCTCCTTCTAGTCACTCCTTAGTCACTCCTTACTAGCCTACGGTCACTGGCCGGTATGTAGGCTACAAAATTTCAACCATTTAAGCCAAACCACAAAAAGGGCTTTATGATGCAATTATGATTCCTTTGACAATTTACACGAACACAATGCATCCAATCCCATGCCGCTTTCAGCCCCGATACTAAATCCTCCTAAAATTTCCTCCTCGGCAGATTTCTGAAGCTAAGAATTCTGTTTCCAAACAAGCAGTTAGGCCCTAGGCTATCTCTCCTATTATTACTTATACCCTTAGTAAACATAAAGGTGGTCAAGTGAATAAGTCCCTTTGTTTGGTGGGTACTGAATAAAGGAAGTGTCCAAGTGCAGGCTACTTGATTTGTAAAGTAAACCTAGCTGCTATTCTAAGAGGATTAAGCTACTTTGTGTTTATCCATCCATGGATGCAAACACAAAGGTGTCAGCAGAGTTAGTATCGGGCCTGTTAGCCTCATGCCTGCTTACATAGGCCTACTACAGTTATCTTCTTAATGGTTTAAAAAGACTACTTCCATGGCAAATTTGGGCAAAATTATCCAAACTTGTTGCCGTAAGCTTATAAGTTCTGATTTCTTGCTTTGATGTAACTTCTGCGCATGACCGGAAAAAGCAGACCATTGACAAGGATAGCAAAAGTGTAATAGCCTGCACAAGTGTACTGCTGCACTGGTTTTCAGTTCATTGTTGCACGTACCATATACCAAAACCAACGCTGACTAGCTGTGCGTGCCGGTCGATACAGTGACACTGCGAAGCAAACTGTGCCCGCCTTTTCTGTGTGATATAAGGCATATAGTGCACAGTAACTCTATACCAAACAAGTTGTCCTAAAGTAGGCAAATTCTCGCCGTTCTACCTGACCTCTGACCCAAAACAAGATCACGTGTGAAGCTACCTTAAGGGAAGAACTACACATTGACTTTACGTTACAAGCAGAATTATTGAGCTGAAATTCACACTTTTCGGGATTCTTTTAAGAAGTTACTTGAGTGTTAGGTAAATATGATGCTATAGGCTAGATCATCTGTGTAAAGTTTGGTGAGAAAAGGTACCTTTTTGAGGACGTGAGGATGACGGGACCCGCGCGTCCCGGCAAATGAGCTGAAATTTGAAAATCTGTTCAAGGACTAACTAAAGCCAGGTAGGCCCCTAGGCCTACTCAGTACTAGCCTAGTTAAGTCTAGGGCAGCCTAGGCCTGTGCTACTGTAAACTAAAGGAGAATGGACACATTTTGCCAGCATTTATTCAAAGCATTGACTGTGTGTGTGGAGAAGAAGTAAGGGTTAAAGCCTAGGCTATGCATTGTTTTGAATGTTCTACAAACTTACTAGGCCTAGGCTAGTCCTCAGTAGGCCAAGCCTAACTTAAGTTAGGCTAGGCCTAAAGAACTGTTGTTCACCGAGAGCTCACAAGTAGGCTAGGCCTAATGTTAGGCTTTACACAGTACTTACAACGCCCTATTTTCTGGCGGCAAATTTTGGATGTAAAATTTATTTCCACGACTTTCCTTATCTAGATCTTACAGGAGTATTGCTGTTGTTTTTGATCACTGAGATCTTCTAGAAAAGGGCCAAAAGTTTGAAATGAAATCAGCAACTTTTTTGCGCCATAAAATTTACTGTGTGACTAAGGAACTTTGTTTACGGTACATCAGTATGCTAATAAGCTTTTTTAGGCCTAGGCATGCCGTGATGGTCCTTCTTAAAACTTCAACAAATTTGACACCTCATCAGATCAGAGGCTGCATGGGGTATATCTGGTATCAGACCTCGTTACCTGATCTGTGCCTTCAAGCAATCTTTCTATCATTGTGCTCACACTGCATAAGAAACCAATTAACACATACTTGACTGGCCTGCTGGCCTAAACCTTTTACGTAACTTGTTTTATGTATTTTTGAAGATCAGGTACTGACAATCAATAACTTAAATGTGAAAGCTGACTGTGTCAAGTGTCTACGTTGTGCTTCATTTTCCCTCTGAGGCGATAATATGTAATCAGGCAGAGAAGAAGGATGTTACAAACCTTAAGAAGAACAGTTTCATCATGCTATACGTCATGATAAAATGTTAACATTGACAATGGTAGGGATGCACTGGATCCAAATTTTTGTTTCTGGCTGGAACCGGATTTTGACAGATAGTATTTCAAATCTGGCCGGAACCAAATTTTTTCACTTGTAAAGAGAAACATTAAAAAATAGCACTTTGGGGCTGGGGGGGGGGGGGAGGTTGGGGTGTTAAGGCAGAGGAGCGGTGGTTGACTTCATGATAGTGTTACAGTGGGTGCCGCTGTAGTTAACTAAGCTGATGTTATTTTGTAGGGTTTAGACTAGAGTAATGCAGACAGAAAATTAATTTTATTTCGTAATACGTTCGTGGTAATGTGAGATCCTGTTCGCGCAGGCGCAGTCAGTTCGATCGCAAACCTTCAGTGGTTCAGTCATACTTTCGCGTACTGCCGATAGAAAATTTGGGCATCATAATTTTAAGAAGATTTCAACCCAAAATAACACATTGGAAGAGGAAATAGTTAAAATTAAGTTTTGCACCTAAAAGACCTCCGTATGGCGGGGAATAAAGCTCATTCCGACCATATTGAAGGAGAATTAGCCAACCAGGCATGTAACATGCGTGAGGCTGTTAGCACGGTAGGCGATAGGCCTACACTCCCAAACGATAGCACGAAAGATAATGCCAGTGGCAAGAAGGCTAACAAGGCAAATGTTAGTACTGATAAGCCTAGCTGTGCGATAAAGGCGGGAACTGGGCAGTCGGACTCGAAGAAAGGTAAAAGCATAAAGAGAAGGAGAGTAAATAGCACAGATGCTAACAGCAACAGGAGTGTTAGTGGTAGTAAGGAAGACACTAATGCAAGACTGGACAGATTGGAAAATCTTTTGGAAGGGTTTATAAGTTCCATGTACACTATGATCAAGGTAAAACTGGCCTACAAGGTCAAGACACTCATGTGGAGTCGGAACTAACAGAACCGGTTAGTGTCCCAGATGATTCTGGAGACGGACAAAACATAGCTTATGAAAATACGATTTCAGACATGGAATATGATGACACACAGGCTCCTTTGGGAGCTAGAACTGTGAGCAAACAGAAACCGATGGTGCTGTTTTAGCTAAGCAAAAACTTGGATTTGCTTCGAGATTTGCAAGTCTGGATGAGATTGGTAATCCACTACCAGAGGATCTGGCAAACAGTATTAACTATCTTACCTCGTCAAAGTTGGAAGAAAAGCAGATTGCAGATACATGTCTGCACTATTTACAGCCAGAAGATTTGTAACCACTTGGTGGTGCCGAAAGTTAATCCCCTGATTTGGGACAATTTAAATACCAAGAATCGATCAGTGGACTTGAAGCTCCAACGTTGCGGTGAGAAACCGCTTCTCAAAGGGCTCACTGCCTTTTTAAACAGTTGAAGGCAAAGAATTGTCAGAACCTGAACAGGATACTGTGGCTTTATTATTAAATGCAATTTTTGAGCTCGGTATGCTACGCAAAGAGCTGATAAAACCTGACCTTAATCAGAGATATGCTCACCTCTGTAAGCAAACGGTGAAGGCAACCCAATGGTTGTTCGGGGATGACTTGTCTGAGACAGTGAAGGACATGGATGAGGAACAAAAAACAGCAGGTGTAATGAGATCTCAAAGAGGGAAGTTTTTGCCGCGATTTAACCCTCTTAGGTCGACACAGTCTTCCTATCAGGCCCAACGATATAACAAAGCAGGATGGGTGTCTAGGCCCACAGGTGCTTTTCAGTCCCAGCACAAGCCTTTTTTAGGGATGCCGTGGTATGGCCCACCGCAAAACAAGTCGTATCAGAACATGAGAGAGAAGAGAGATCCCAGAAAGGGGAAACATCCCGGAATGGGGAACAAGCCAGACCGGCGATAAATGTTAATCAAGTCTCAAAGCCTCAAACAAACACCTTTGAGGTGAGTGAATCTTTAATAAAATTTTGCTCGGTTGACAAGAATGTCAGCCTTAATATAGGGGGCAGGCTGAAAATGTTTGCTAAGGAGTGGCAAAAATATACTACAGACATATACATTTTAGAGGCTGTAGATAGCTATAAACTTGAATTTTGTTTGTGGAATGCCACCATTCCAAGCACGCATACCCTACCCTTATAAATTGGGTAAAAATGAGGTGACTGCTGTGAATACTGAAATCAGGCGTTTGGCTAACTGTAATGTAATAGAATTATCACGTTGTGGGGATGGATTTGTGTCAAACATTTTCACCAGGCCCAAGAAAGATGGAGGCTTTAGAATGATACTAGATCTATCGCTACTAAATGAAAGTATAACTTATCATCATTTTAAAATGGATACCCTTGAGACAGGACTTAATCATGTCACAAAAATTGGTTTCTAACATCCATTGACCTAAAGGATGCTTACTACTCTGTGCCGATTGCACAAGAATATAGAAAATACTTGAAATTTATATGGCACAATCAGACATGGCAGTTTAGGGCCTTACCTAATGGCTTAACTTCTGGTCCACGTCTGTTTACCAAAACCACCACTTGTCTATCTCAGAAAAATGGGAATCACTATTGTGCCATATATCGATGACACATTAATCATATCTAAAACAAGAGAAGAGGCATGCTGGGCTGTTACAGAAACAGCCAACACCCTATCAAATTTAGGCTTTATACTGTAGTACATCCTGAGAAATCGGTGTTTGAACTGACCCAGACAATAGTCTTCCTGGGGTTTATCATTGATTCAAAAAGAATGCAAGTAAGACTTACACAAGAGAAAAAAGAACTAAGACAAATCTGTACGGTACTACTTTCTGACAGAAAGTGTAGTATACGAGTGGTTGCCACAGTACTAGGTACGATGGTGGTAGCATTTCCAGGGGTATAATATGGTAGGCTCCATTACAGGGAGTTGGAAAAAGACAAAATAGAAGCCTTAAGGAATGAACATGGGCATTTTGACCGACCTATGAAATTATCACCAGCTGCAAAGCAGATATCTTCTGGTGGAAATTAAATGTTTTCAGCTGTGTTAGGAGCATCGACAAGGGCAAAATTTCTAAGTGCATTACCAGTGATGCATCAGGCCTAGGTTGGGGGGCTACTGATGGCAAAGCCCGAATTGGAGGCAGGTAGAACCTAATAGAAAGATTGAGAGTAGAGAAAAATGAAATTAACTGTTTAGAAATGTTGGTTGCCTTCCTGGGACTACAGGCCTTTTGTACAAAAGTAAATGATATTCATATACTACTTCGTCGGGATAATACAACAGCGATGGCATACTTGAATAACATGGGGGGCAGGGTTTGTGTTTCTCTGAAAAAGTTGTCGTAATTTTTCATGACAGTATTTTCTTTTTTACGACCATACAAATTTTGCGTCGTAACTTTTGAAATTTCTGTCGTAAATGATTAAATATAGAGAGCCTACCGCGATAAGCCGTAAACGGCAATGTTAGCATAGGCCTAGCCTATAGGCCTATAGCCCAGAACAACATTAGCACAACTTATTCGATCGTGAATGAAATAATTTAATATCAACTTGTTTTTATGATGAGGAACGATCCTTGGATAATAAAAAAGATATTTACTTCCTTCAAAGCTAAATTTAGCCGAAAATATCCAATTTATTCTGTGTATGATCCAGTAACAGGTGTAGCTTTACCTGACATTAGCAACATTATGTAAAACACAATGACAAATGTATTCCCATAGTGTACATACAGTATGTATGGCAGTGCCGCGATCCGGAACGTTCGTTGTCACTTGTCAAAAGTTGCAAGACATTGGGATAGACCATTATTTTGGAGGTGTTCTTTTTTATAGTTATGGTAAACTAGTGGAATACGTAGTGTGAACAATATCATAATTCAGCAGGTGAGTGTTATTGAGTTGAATTTTCTGGCGTAAAGATGGGCAAGTCGAAATTTATATTTACGACTGAAATGTATTTTTGGTCGTAAGGAAAATTTCCGTCGGCGTAAAAAACGCCAGTTTCGTCGTAAAACGCAAACCCTGATGGGTGGCACAAAGTCAATAGCCTGTAACCAAATGGCTAAGACAATTTGGAGCTGATGTATCCAAAGAAATATTTGGATTACAGCATCTTATTTGCCAGGGTGTGTGAACCATATCGCTGATAAGAAATCAAGGGAGTTCAATGACCGCTTAGAGTGGATGTTGGATACTACAATTTTCAAGCTGATTTGTAAGAAGTTTGGTGATCCACACATAGATTTACTTTCCTCTAGACTAAATGCCCAAGTAGAATGCCATGTGTCATGGAAACCAGACCCAAGTGCTGAGGCAGTTGATGCTTTTACAATAGATTGGCATACTGAATATTTTTATGCCTTTCTGCCCTTCTCCCTTATAACCAAATGCTTAAACAAAATTGAAACAGACAGAGCAGAGGGTATCATGATAATTCCTAATTGGCCCACTCAACCTTGGTTCTCAATTAAGGATGATTGCATTGTTAGTAGCAGAACCACTTATTCTCCCTAACAGAAAAGATGTTATAGTAAAGCCATCCACTGGGGAGTATCACCCCCCTACATAATCATCTCTGTCTTTTGGCTTGCAGATTGTCGGGAAATCAATCAAGAGTACAGGACTATCAGAGGAGGCTACGAGGATCGTACTGTCAGCTTGGAGACAATCTGCCAAAAGACAGTACAAAGTTTACATTAGGAAATGCATGGAGTTTGCCAACAAAGGCAAACTAATCCGTTGCATACCACTCCAGTAGTAGTGATAGAATATTTTACAATGTTATTTAAATCAAGAGGATACAGTTCCTTGAATACGGCTTGTGCAGCTTTATCAGCTCTTGTTTTATTGTCAGAGGGCTACTCCATTGGTACACACCCACTTACATGTATCAGTAAGTTCTTTAAGGGATGTTACAATCTTAAACCACCACTGCCACGATACAAACAGATATGGGAGGTGAGACTTGTGTTCAATTTCTTGAGGAAACTGTCACCAGCAAAGAGTCTGGGATTACAGAATCTTACTCTTAAGACCTGTATGCTGTCAGCAATACTTTCAGCTCAGAGACAACAAACACTACATAAGCTGAATGTAGAAGACATGGTTATTACAAAAAATAAGATAGTTTTCCACGTTAAGGAACTATTGAAAACTAGTAAGCCAGGACATACTGGATTAACAGTGGAATTTCAAGCATACCCCCCAGATAGGTGGTTGTGTGCTTACACATACTTATTAGAATATTTACAGAGAACGAAAAGCTGTCGGGCAACGGAAGAAGGCTGTTTGTTAGTTACAGGAAGCCTCATGGTAAAGTTAGCATCGATACTATTGCAAGATGTTTAAAGACAGTTATGCACAGGGCCAGGGTAGATACCGAGCAATTCAAAGCTCATTCGACAAGGACAGCTTCGGTGTCAAAAGCTAATGCGCCAAAGGTGCCTGTAGCAGAGATATTATCACAGGCTGGATGGAGAAATGAACAAACATTTCAAAAATTCTACAAGAAGCCGCTTCAAGCAGCTTCACAAAGATTTATGAGAGCTTTAATGAAGGATTGATCTTCAGAGACTCACTTGTAAATAGTTCATCACAAACCATATGTTTCTTTCTCCTTTTGTTCTATTCCCCAACATTTGAGGGACAGTACTTAATATTTGTGTAGTTGTATACACAACCAGTTTGTTTTGCATCAGGAAGTGAAACCAGTTTATGAGACAGGTAATTTGAGTTATCTTAATTCACTTCACTTCTGCTGTACTTCAGGATTTGTATGAGTCCTGAGATATGCTTTGAAAATCTCACATTACCACGAACGTATTATGAAAAAAAATGAAAAGATTAAACGAGAACTTACCATGTTTGAAGTTTGATCTTCATTTTATGAAGTAATGGTGAGTGAGTAGGCCCTTCTGGGAGTCGAGTCCAATATCTGCATGCAAAAGGCCCAGGATTGATCACAATGAGTGAGTAGGCATTCTTGAGTACGTAGTTGTCAGAAGGATGTATGTTTTCAGTACAGGCATTCAAATTTTTGCATAAATTGAAGAGTCGGGGAAGTTCAAGTTTGACAACCATTAGCTGCCAGTGAGATTGAATGAACAGCCTAATGTAAAGTTGCATTAGTTGTGCATAACATTAGGCCATGAAGCCTGGCTTATGTTAAAGATTTCATTTGGGAACATGGAGCAAGCTGTTTATATTAAACTTAGGAGATCAGTAGGCTAAAAAACTTCTATGTTAAACCTATTTTGTGTTATGTATGAACTTGTGACGGAAAGTTGGTGGTAAATTTTAAAAGGAAATGCCAGTTTAGAGCTTGGCAGCTCTGCCAGTCTAATCTAGGCTAAGCCCCAAGTCCAAACATTTCAGTTTACAAAATTCCGTTTTTTGCGTCAAAATTCCGTTTTTAAGGCCCAGAATTCCATTTTTTGGTTTGAAAAGGTTGGCAGCTCTGCTACACAGTAGCTATATAGCTATCAATATTTTCTATCCAGCTGATAGCTGATGTGTCTGACCTTCGCACTTCGTACAGGTGGCACCCTACAGAATATTGATAAAACTGTTTTAACCGTATCAAAAATGACTCGAAATCCATCACATTCTTTCAAAAATAATTTCCGCCATCTGTAACCAGTAATGGAAGTTTTGACTCGAAAATGGAAGAGATTTCAGCTCCGAAGTACATGGTTAGATTGCACAAGTAATCTACTGTACAGCTTGCCACATACCTCTTGTACTGCAGAGAGTACTACTTCAAAATACATTGTTTTACAGCAAATACAGGGATGGAAATAAGAATTTCATCTTGCGTAGCATTACTGCTACACATTTTCAGAATTGCGTAGCAATTTACCTCAGATTGTATAGCACTTTTGTGGAGGGTCCCCATTCGC
>WURT03184412.1:0-10171 GCA_009936505.3 Holothuria glaberrima | reverse complement strand
TGATTGATGAGTTCGTTTTAAAATTTAAGTTTGCTTTATCCGTCGAGAAGTATATTTGCTCAAAGAATGAAACCCGTGACAAAAGGAAAGTTGATTTTGCACAACTCTACGAAGTTTTTTCAATTTGTCCTGAACTTTTCGTATATTAAGATTAATTTTGTATATTTTCGTAAAGTATCTGTGCCAGTACCTGTATTTAATCATTTTTTATTTGCAAATTTTGATTTTGTTAAGCTAATCGATTGAGCATATTTAGACGAGAAAGTTGAGATAAAGGAGGGACAAAAAAATTCAGGCCTAACTTTTCGTAATTCACGAAACGCTGGAAGCAATTTAAAGGTACCACTCACCTTTCTAAGTTTCATCTCTGATGACCTCATATGGCCTTTTGACCCCCCAAAAATCCGTAGGGTTCCCTCTCTATATCAGGGAGTTGTTATTTGTTGTTAATAACAACTCCCTGTCTATATCAAGGATGAAAAGGATTCATCATTCATATCTTGAAATATCGTTTTTTCAAGGTTTTCGGTTTTTGACCTCTAATGACCTCAAATGACCTCTGACCTCAAAACAAAAGGGCTCCTCCCTTTTATATGATACAGTTATAAACCAAGTATGAAGGTATCTAGAGATATCGTGTTTACAAGCAGTTTTTAAAAATTTCGTATTTTCAACCCCGGTAACCTCAGATAACCTTTGACCTTTACCAAAATCAGTAGGGTCCATCTTTTGACTATAACGCATCCACATGCCAAGTATGGGAAGCACCCATGTTTACAAGGTGTCACACCAAAGTTTCCCTAAATTTAGTTCGGAAGTTTAGTGCACTAACTAGTGTGCATTATAGCCATTTCCCTAACAATACACGCTCGCAGATAGAAAATAGTTTTTAGCATTGTTAAGGGTGTAGGCCGTATTTTTATATTAATCTTTAGGGATTATGCAGGGAAAGCACGAACGAAGTTTCACCCAGGTGGGGTATATAAATCGTTAGGGCGGTGGCCTAGGGAGTGAGCTCCTCGACGAGGTTGATTATAGGATACTGGGAGGAAATAGCTGTCCAGTGAAGGTAGTCGGCCGGTTCCAAGTTTTTATTAGGCTGCATCTCAACTCTGCAAGGTAGCAGGTGTTGACGTCTGTGTACGTTTTTTTGTTTTGGTTTGGTGTATGCCTAGACATTTTCCTTTCTTGTCGAAGGGTCCGACATTCGAAGTGTTAAACTTTTTAAAGTGCATGGGGAACGGAGTGTCCGCCTGTACCGCCGCTTTTGCCGGGATTCTACCTTGCTGGAGGAGCTACAATACAACACAAACTGTTGTACGGATCGGTTTAGCTGGAGATGTTGGCGTAAACCCGGGTTTTAATGCCAGGCTGGTGTAGAGAGGGGTATTCTTGAGTATCTGGAAGGGATTACTTGTTCGTTAAACCGAGGGAGTGAAGTAATGGAGCTGGAGCTAGAGAGGAGAGGGGAGCTAAGTCGTGGCTTGTGTGATCTTGCCGAGACTGAGAGTCGGAGCAGGGCTTGTTTTAGAGTAAAGGAATTATACATTAAAGGAGATGGGATATTGTCAAAATGTGGGAAATTGGGGATTTCGAGTTGAGACTCGCTTAGTGAGACTTTTAATTATGTGTTGTATTTTGGGTGTGTTTCATATAGTGTTTTTCAGTGGTTGTTTTGTGGAAGGTACAATTACCTTGGGTTTGAAATGAAGGCAATGACATCACTCGACACGTGCAATTGAGCTCAGGGTAGTGTAATTAATACACGTGCAATTGAGCTCAGGGTAGTGTAATTAATATTGAAAGCATTATTGTAAAGATAGATAAAAGGATTCAGTTTTCGTCGGCTATAATTTCTTATGTTTTGATATTTTTGTACGTATGAATGTAATGTTTGCGTAGGATCCTACTAGTGAATTAAATTGAAATTCGCTGGCAAGTAGCAGCTGAAATTTACACTTTGCGTTGTTTTTTGTGGTTGCTCACTCTCCGTCTGTAGACCTTCAGCGCCATTATTGACGTGGAGAACTTCTTCGCGAAACAAGGCTTTTGGTTTTTGACCTCTGTTGACATGACCTTTGACCTCCACCAAAAATAGGGATCTTTCTCTTAATATGATAATTCTACATCTTAAGTGTAAAAATTATCCATCATTGTTATGTTGAGATATGGTGTTTGCAAGCCATGAGTCACAAAAACACATACATACACACAATCTTCCGCGTGATTACATAGATTCGTTTGCCTTCAAACAGGAATCAAAAAGCATTGGGCTTAGAAAAGCAAGATTCTTGATGATAAAGTTAATTTTAAATGGTTTAAATGGAAATACTTCGAATGTCATTCTTACCATATCAAAAGGCATAGTTGCTCCTCCAGAACGATGAAGTTAGTTAGATGAGGTTTTCCGGTTTTCCGGCTCTGTTCGTAACCAAATTGTTTGAGTCGGGCCGGCCACCGCCTTTTTTCCAGTTGTGGCTCACTGGCTTGTTTTCCCTACTCCATTGCTTATGCTGAGCACCAAGCACTATGGCAGTAGGTTCCATTTTTAAAGTCTTTGGTATGACCCGGCCAGGATTCGAACCTCCGACCTTCCGGCTGCAAGTCGGATGCTCTAACCACTTAACTATGCAGTCGGTCTTCCAGAACGATGAACTGTCGAATTACTTCTTGTGCAATGTTGGGATCAGACATGTTTATACAAGTTGAAAGTATGTTCATGTTTGTTTGCCCTTTATCTGCATAACTTTGAGTTATTCGGCAACAGACAGGTTTATATCCTAAAGAAACTGTAAAATATAATTTAAACAATGAAGATGTTTAAGTTCTCTATAGTCTTTTTGTTTAATTAAGCTGGTTATAATATTGTTCTATCGGAATTTTCAGTGAAGTAAAAAAACAAAAACAAAAGAAGGTGTAACAAAGTAAAAATCCTATTAGTAAAATTGAGAGTGGGTTCTTAAAATTGTTGATAATTGTATATATATATATATAAAAGGTTCTGTGTTTAATGATTAGTTTGCAAAGCCCAGAAAAAAGCAAGTTAGCCATGTAATATGCTCTCTTTTTAGAGGATCCTGGCCAAGACAAATTTGCGTAGCCAGAGGGGGAGCAGGGGGCCGCCCCTACTCAATCGAATTCTGAAAAAATATTTTTTTATAACTTTTGTAATGGAACAAACAATTGACTTCAAATGATGCTAAATGTTGCACCAGATTGCATCTGAGGGTACTTAAATAATCGAAAAGTTCTCAAAGGGGAGGGGGACACCCTCCACCTTAGATCCCTTCCCCGGGCCGGCGATCAGGCCCTGTAATTCCAAGACATATAACTAACAGTTACCAATTGACTTACTAATCAATTATTTCATTCAATCGTTCTCTGTCCTCTTCAACGGGTGCAAATTTTGGGGTTTGAAGACATTGCCCACAGATTCCGAAACCCCTCAAAGTGCCCCCTGTCCTCTCCTCCCACTAGTCCTCTGCATCAACAAACCGCCCAGCCGTTAGTTCTAGTCGGGCAATACTTAAAACATGGTTAAATTGTGATGTTTGTTGTCTGTATGCTTTAATGCTTCATTCTACAGTTTTCACACAATTCTTTGAATACCCAGGAGGTTACAGGGGCTTTCCGCAGTGTTCTCCACTAGCCGTTTTGTCTGGGCGGCTCGCCCGGACAAAATCTGGAGAGCGTGCGTCAGCGCCCGGTCTTAAAGTTGCCTCCCGCACAAAAACCTTGGCTTCCCGGACAAAAAAAAAAAATAATGCTTTCACTTCTTTTGGAAACGTTTGCAAAGGGAATAAAACACTTTCTGTCTCTCCAGAAAAAATACAGTCATGGATCATGATGTTGATCGCCGGTTCCCTGTATAGGCTACTATGGTTTACATAGCTTTGATACTACTAGCATGAGTATGGCACTTGCCATCGATCACTTGACGACTTCCATGTTTGCAGTCTTTACCCAGGGCTCGAACTAGGGACAGCATCGTAAAGCCTTTTAAAAATTGCTAACGCCGATGACAAAAATGGCTGTGATCCCACGTAGCTCACCGTCGGTTCTATGTCACAAAATTCCACTCACACATTACTAAAACTACAAAGGCTTACTAGTGCTAGTTAAGTTGAAGAAAATATTGGGAAGGTTTGTTGAGAGTCTTTTACCATGCAACCACAGAAATGTGTTTGCCAAATGCAGGGAAAAGGTGTACCAGAGTGGTGAAATGAGAAAATTGCTACCGGTATCACCTCTATCAGAATTAAAAGGCTCTCACATCCTCGGTCTTAATCACTTTCATATTCAGTTTCATTAGATATGAGTAAACATGGCAATGGTACCGTATATGTAGTCTATCAACTTTCTGTTCACTTTCTTCACGCAGTGTGGTTCTGAATTACCCCAAGGACTGAGTGAAAACTAAAGCAAGCAAGATGGAAAAACTTCCTGACAAATAAAAATATTTGGTGGTATATTCAATTCAAATTTAGCACCAAATGCACCATTTTGCATCTAGCCCACCATACGTGAAAAAAATTTCCAAATGGAGGGGGACACCTCCCCTTTGACCCCCAGGACGGCGATCAGTGCCATCTGCCGGATCAGAGACAAGAGCCCGGACAAAATGACCTGTGGAGAACACTGGTTTTCTCCTTGTCTTCCACAGGGGCATTTCTTTTGGACCTTACCAGGAGCCTAAAAGAGGATGCCCCGAACCCTCAACCCTTCGGAACGCCCTTGGCGACTTCGGCGCCTCTGAATATTTGTTATCTTTCTGCTATGCCCCCTGTCTTGTCAATTTCGTATTCTGAGTGTCATTTGAGGTAATCATTGTTTGAACCTGTAAAATATCTTTTTTGAGCTTTTATGGGAACCTTTCATGTTTCACATTTCCAAAAGTGCAAATCATAAGTAAACCGAGAGCTATCTGACGTAAATTTCAAAGTTCATTAAACAACCTCGCGTAAGTGAAATTTATCCGCTTTTGGTTTAGTATTAGACTCGGGTAGGCTATGTAAATTAAATTGCGATGAAGGCAAGTCGAAGACCCGTTTTTCTATTAAGATCATGTTGATACCCTTGTTTCAAAAATGTGTTTTTAAATCAAAAGAAACTTTCCATTCTCAGTATTACCACTTACGACCAAGAACGTCATTACCACATAAAGCAACTTGTATTAGGTATCAGTACTGATCGGGGGTGGCAAGGGCGTGTGCATTTCCTTTGTAGCAACAATAGTTCCAGTGATTTAATGCTCAAGTTACTTTAAAAGTACTTGGTTTTGCATTGAGAATTTAAAAAACTTTCCACTTTGTGGCATCAGTACACTCACTGGCGATTTTACGCCGGTATGAAGAGGAATGCTTAGCTAGATGCCTTCCCCTACTTTTACTTCTCACCCTAACTACATATGATACTTAATGTAAAATAAAGAGCTATAGGCTGATCAGAATTCGTAAACCCAAAAGTTGAAATGCACTTAATCTTTCCTAAAAATCCAATAATTTTCAAATAAATATATGGTACTTGCGCCTTTTATACTGTTAAAGTTGGGGATTAGATTACATTATGAACTACAGTCCTGAACCCAATAGGACAATGACATAACTTGATTTGCATAGACATTAAGAATATACAAAACAACAAAATGCATGCCAGCAGGCCTTCTTAAATACAGCGCCGTGGTCTGTAAGAGGTCGTCTGAAAAAACCCTTGAATGAAAACATCGAGTATTACCGACAACATTTCATATAAGTCCATCACAACATTATGACCTTTATGGTGGATAACAGGGTGAGAATCATTGTTACCTTTTGTCTTTAAGGGCTTAAATTTTGCTCCGTTATTTGCTCTATGCTTTGAACAAATCCTACGCATAGGGGACTTTTCTCAGTGGGGAGGGGGCTGAACACTTTTGCCAGTAAATTCAATGTATGTTTGTTCTAAAATAAGATACATTTTGCCCAAACACAGCAAATATTCTTCTCGAATGGAGAAGGCGGCTGCAACATCCAGCCTCACTTCCCTACACTCTAATGCGTATGATTCCACTGCAAACGAGATCCATATTTTTAGTTGCAAAATTTCTGGCTGGCGACCTCTCTGCTTATCAAAGCAACTATAACAAAAGTTACTTTTGTTGATGTTTGACAGATAAAAAGTGGAAGCATTTATCTGTTTATTTATGGATATAAGGGTTTTGAAGTACTTACACTCAAAGCCTTACCACTTTTAAAAGCAAAAGTGTATCAAATAACAATGGACAGTTAATGATAAACTTTTTCAGACAAGTGAAATCGTGGAAACATATGTGGGGAGCCTACATAAAATGGTAATACAGATCTATTGCAACACACAATGGACGAAGTCGATACTGGTTGAGCTTAAACAGTATGTGACAAGGTATATAAATAGCCGCTCGTTGACGGCTTACAAAATGACACGTAAACTCTCCAAGGATACTTAGCTGCTGATCAGCGCAGACATCTTAAAATGCTTCCTTACGGTAGAACTGTTTGCGCAGGCTATCTCAGAAATATAAAAAGGCAAACTTTCTGAATCACATAATTATCCTAAGTAGCTTACACATAGGTCTGATCGTCTGAAGGTTGAGAGGTTGGTCAATTCAGTCTAAATGTTCCTCCTGGGGACGTATGTAGCTCATCAGGAGAGCAGAACCCTTTCGGGTGTAATATTTTAGTTTCCTCCTTTAGCATCCATAATTAAGGGACTGTGGAAATAGTATACCTTTACGTAGCCAACTTAGCCAACAGCTGAAGGGGCTTTGTAAGGTAAAAATACGTACTTCGTATGTTGTATTTGCGGAGTAGTGGGTATTCCCTTTTCAGTCCAAGAAAACCTAATGTAGTCTCGAAAATGATGAGGACTCGTGTCTGAATTGCATTGTTAGGTCGCAGAGTCTACTCGCAACTCTCATCAAGTTCCACGTGTTAGCATGTGTTCCTACGCGACATGCACCAAATGCATCAACTTTCCTATACATTCTCTAACGTCGTATAGACAAAAATTACTAAGGCGGTTCAGAAGCGTAAACAACTCACTGATATGTGTTTACCAGTAAAAACATGGGGAGTTCCTCTTTTAGTATCCATCGATAGGTATTACTTCTGCTCAATGCGCTTCTAAGTGTGAAATAGTAATGACCCTTACTGAGAGTTCACGATTTTGCCACCTCATTTTTTTACTGTATTAATTTGGATTAGAACTGCAAATAAACGTATTTTAGAACATCCATCCGGTCAACACCAAACACCGAATACAATTACCTGTACAGGTGTAGGCCTATTATATTTCCTGGACCTAAAGTAGTAGATTTATTCATTGATAATATACCTTTATGAAACATTGTGGCACTTGACTGCTTGAAGGATACCCACAATGATATCCACAGGTAGGATAGGCAAGAGAAGACTCATTGTCACCGTTCCGGTAACCCAGGCAGGCCCGTAGCCAAGGGGGAGGGGGCAGGGGCGAGTCCACGCTGGAAAAATTTTCGCCCCTCTAGGAGATCAAAAATTACCATTGCCTCAATGCATTTTAGTATGTTTCGCCCCCTGAAAAAACTATTTCGCCCCCTTGAAGCCTTTTCGCTCCCTTCAGTACCTTGTCTGGCTACCTGCCTGAACCCAGGGCGAACACAATACATATAATATGTGAAAGGTACCAAAAGATTTGCCAACTTCACATAATCTTTTCATCTCGGCTAGATCAATGTCATGCCGCTTCTTAAAAACTAACTGCAACAATATTCTGCTCTTGTATGACGCGCATTCTTTGTTAAACGAAATGAAAGCAGGCAGAGCTTCGTTACTTCGATTTGAAATTAGGGTAAGACGAGCTGTATTCGACCGCTCAAGTATAAAGCCCTCTGTCTGAGAAACGATGATGAAAAAAAGAAAATACAAAATTTGAATCAAGTAGTTTGTAGCCGTTCTAAACATGGCAACTTTTTCCAATTTATCAATTTTACCGTTCATTCAGTTGCAAAGGAATAAATTCAAACATGTCGTTATGCAGTTTTCGACTGTGTGATATGTTATTCGACCAACTAATGGTTAAATCCGACCTTTACTTGGTGTAATTCGACCGCCTTTTAGTCATAGTAATCTTATGTTGTATGCTGTTTTTTTTTTTCTTTTTTTTACCTTTACTTTTATTAAAGTTCGGGATGTTTCCTCTTTCGAACTGTCTGTTAAGAATTGTATTCTCAAGATGGAATGGGATTCTTTTAACTTCTTTTTTTCAAAAATACTTTTTGCCATTTTTACTTTTTACTTTTCTTTGTTTCTTCTCAGTAATGGTACCATAATTAAGCATCTTAAAATATCACGTGTTTTTTAAATACTTGCTCCAGTCACTACTGCGTTGGATGCTGTAAGGAGGGTACAATCTTTAAATCCTCAAGTCTGGAACTAAGTGGGTTAATTGAGAAACTTTTACACTTTGCCAATTAATCACAGCCATTATTAGCTGTAGTCTTTTTTTCCACGCCTCGACCTTTTGGTCAGTCTTGCATCCACGAACATAGTTTGTTTAATTTTGTCAAAGAGTTACATATGTCGTGCTAATACGTATGCCCATTGCATTGTTTAGTTGTGCAAACGTACCTACAATAGTTGACATTATTCTTCCTCAAATCAGTTCATGGCTTACCCCCTTGGGGAAAGTGTGAGAAATTTTTGGTCATGTAAAGTGGCTTACATGCCAAATTGTGCTATCATTTGGGAAAGCTTTGAGATAATTACAGTTTTAGAAATTCCCATCATTTAGTGATTGAGTTTTGGAGAATGTGGCATGGCTGCCCTCCAAAACTTGTTCTACGCGCGCTGACAGCCCAGTACTAGTACTTAGTACGCCAATGGTAACTATAGTACTGAAATAATTTTAGAGTGGAACAACAACTATTGCATGCGCTTGCCTTGTTTAATCCTGCCCCGACTCCATTAAAAAGTAAAGCAAGTGGTAGAATTATATTTAGAGGATGTCAAGTATACAGTTTATTCGAAAGCATTACTACAAAAGGCCGAAAACGGCGCACATTCAAAATTAGATGGAGAGTGTGTCCGTTCATTTGACATGAATTTCATAATTGCACTTCTTCAACGTTTTTCTGGTTGTTTAGTACGACAGTTACAAAGATTATCCCAACTGCACGGTTTCATTGCAATGCATTTTTTGTACTTTAGTAGACCTAATTGGGAAAGAGGCTCTCAAAACCCTTGAAATTAAAGAAATTGAAAAAGAAAACAATTCTTCCTAATACTCATAACGGTATACATTAAATTACGCTCCTTAAACGAAGATGTGAATTTAAAAACAATTTTGGCAGCTGAAGTTGCCCTGCCCAAAGAAGCGGAAACTCAGTAGTTTGGACAGCTTCCGTGATTTCACTTTCACCTTTGACGTCAGTCTGTCAGTGTAGTATTCTCAACGAAAATGGTTCATCTTGGATATGGATACAGAGTCCAACTTTTGACAAGATTAGATATTTTAATGCTCTAGATATATGATTCATAATAATTAAAGGATGAAAAGTAATTAAATTACTTCTTTTGTTAAATGTAACTGCTTTAATATAATTGAAGTCAAAGTTTTATTTCATGTCAACACTTGTATAAATTAGAGGCAAGCTGATCTGATATTTGCCATTAAACTCTTCATTTTGTGTATACCAGTCACAGAAAGGATACACTTTTGTTGTTTTGCTTTCTCTTACTAATTAACCGTAAACTATGATTCATTATTCCATACCGTAGATCTGCTTCTTTTTCTTCTAACGTGTATGCATGTTTTGCATATCTGCACTAAGTAAAGGAAATGACAACAATATCACAGGAAAAGAGTTTTTTTTCCTTTGAAAAAGGATTGTAAATCTTTTCAGGACTTTAATAACCAAAATGCTTTTTTTTATTTGTAATATAATGTCTTTAGTAGTATTATATAAACGTTAGTTTTCCAATAATTTTTGTACATCAGGTTTAACTTAGGAATCTAATTAATTAACGTCCCAGGAGTTGGTTATCATTTTAATTACTCTAAATCCATCATTGATTGTATCTTTGTGATTATCTCTAAATCAGTACCACCAACGTTATCATTGTTATGGAATGGTGGTACGATTGTTAACAAGACTTACAAAGGGAACGAAACAGAC
>WURT03184390.1:0-10172 GCA_009936505.3 Holothuria glaberrima | reverse complement strand
ACTCTTGATGGCAGAATTTTTGCAATCGACAGAAACGATCGAAAACATGTGATTCTTAAGATTTCTGACTTGGAAAATTGTAAAGAAGCTTCGTATTATCAATTTTGGCTCGTCATCATTTTAACTTTGTACAGTACGTATAGGCGTCTCCCATCCGCCATTTTACAGCTCTCTTTAAAGTGAGTCGTCTTTTTACATTGTTGGAAGATGCCCGTCACAAGCAGCACACAACGCATTAAGCTATCGTCCACTGAAGACAGATCATCCGGATCTTTTCTTCACCTATGTTACCTTGGCTGGATTATCTGTAGAAGGAATGAGGATGCAGGGCTACTTATCTCCAGCGACCCTCCGTTGCAGGTCTTATTTGTTTGTCTTTTGTTGCTTCTTCTCTTTTTGCTATATTGCCAATCCTATCCCTATTTGTTTTGTTGTTTTTGTTTGCATTCACTGCATGGAATTTAATCTTTTTGATCTTGGTGATCTAGGAGGAAGCCTACCATTGTCTGTAGACAAATGCTGTAAATGTTCTAAAAGTCAGATTACATGATTCTTGCCTGTGTAGTATTTTGCAGAAACACACAGAAAAGTCCGACTAGCAGTTTTTTCCACTATATGGTGCCTGAAAATTGATACAGCATGCCAGAACATAAAAGCATAAAGACATGTGAATATTAGAATCAAAAGTACAGAAAAGTGGAATCCGTTAACCTGGTGAACAAATATTTGTACGGAAGCTTTGAAAATACTAAGATTGCTTGGCATTTTTATTTTGGCAGGCTGGCATGTACAGAGTTCTATAAAATACAACTGGTATAATGGAAAGTCTTAAGACTTGTAGAAAACCCTGGCACGTGGACGGAAAGAAAAGTAGATTTTGTGTTATAAGAATGAGGCACAGGGAGAAGAGCAGGTGATAAGTACGTGGGATATATGCCATTACGTATTTTGCAAGAGTGACTTAATTCTGGAAGGAAATCTTTGGGTTAAAAAATTGTTTAACAAATATTCAAACTGCATTTTCCTGAGTGTATTTCATCGCTCGCATGTATTTTTTTTTGGGGGGAAGGGGTAGTTATGAGTACGAGCCAATTTTAAAGACACTTCATAGTCACAAATAGACCAACGATTTTTTCCCGGCGTCCTCTCCAAAATTAATGCCAATGTAACAGCACTACGAACTGCATACGTAAGTTTGGTTCAACGGACGTAGTGTTTCGATATTTGACAGGATTTCTTCCGAAGCACTTCATATGAACACCTTGACCAACTTTATGACAACTATATACATACACTAATAGGCTAAATGTGTAAATTAGTACCTATTCATTTACATGTATGCGTGTACGCATACGTAATATTTGGTAAATGAAAGGTCTTACATTATGGTAACTAGTGTGTTATATGTACGGTGAACAGTTAATCTTGCTTATCTTTAAGCGCCTTGTGCCGTTAATATCTTGTATTGGCTTACGAGCTTTAATGACGATCGACATGACCATCTTCATAAAAATCATTTCATCAACCTTGATTTTAGATATTTAGATACTTGCATGTATTTAAAAAATGTGCATTGGAAATATATTGTCACTAACTTTACCCTGCTTAACAAATTACAAATTACTTTCATTGAAGCCGCATATATACCGCATCAAATCCGAACAAAAACTGCTTCCATTCTCTTATGCAGGGGTTCCCAACCTGTGGTAAGCGTGTCACCATAGTGGTACATTTGGACTTTCTCGGTGGTACGCGGCATGGTATACACAGCGTGATTATATTCTGATTTGACTGGAGTGACATCTAACTTTAACGCAGGTATGCTAACGCTTAACCTCTATTCTAGTTGAATATTGGTACAGTGGTACTCTGTGGCACCACGCAAATGTAAACTCGGGACCCGGAAAAGAATAAGTTTGGAACCCTTGCTCTAATGATAAGTCCGGTTATAACCGTTGAAGAATCCTACTGTTTAGATTTTAATGCCGATAAAACTTTTTTTGTTCAATGAATAAATTTACAAGTATGGATTATTTTGGTTGTCTTTTTCATCAAAGACGGATCTTTGTTTTTGGATAAGTATATAGTAATGGAATGAAAATAAGTTGAGAACAAAATGTTAAGCCGCAAGTGAAATTACTTATCTTTGTTTACTTTTGTAGTTTATTATTAAGTTTTTATCTCTTTTGTGTTTTATCTCGGCATTTTATTTTCCTTCAGTTTACTAAGCTAACAAGGGATAGACCCGCCATTGTCACACAAACAAGGCTAATGTTTTACACGCACCTCGCTTTCCTTGACCTGCTGTGAAAGTCGGTCTGAGGTTAATAGAAGGAAACAGTTACCGCATAGAAAATAACTTAAAGTTAATGAACTAATGACAGCATGTTTATTCAGCAATGATCAGCTAATAATTAATATTGTAACTATTAGTTCGCCGTAATTGAAGAAAAGTTTGAACTGACTCAGCGTTTTTGATTCCTGGTCATTTAGCGTAAGTAAGGTGACAACCAACATAGCCCCGGCATATTCACCGAGGTTTCTCAATAAAGACCCTATCTCTGTACAATTTTGTTATTTAAGATATTTCGCTCAAGGAGAGCACTTACATTATACGACGACTATTTCACCTACATAACCCGTCCTAGACATCACATCAAAGATACGATGTACCTCTATGTGTGCCGGCGAAGAACCGACCGATTCATTTCTTTCTTTATTTACAAAATACCGTGCCGAAAAGTACGCAAACGTATACTGTTTGCTAGGTTCTTT
This sequence comes from Holothuria glaberrima, assembly GCA_009936505.3. NCBI lineage: Eukaryota > Metazoa > Echinodermata > Holothuroidea > Aspidochirotida > Holothuriidae > Holothuria > Holothuria glaberrima. The sequence goes on along the minus strand of WURT03184390.1, from coordinate 7,397 downwards.
ACTTATAAGTATTAAAGGGTAAAAATTTTTGTAAATCAACAAATATTCAGAGCAAAAAATTAAATTGTAAAGAAAAAGCGATACCGGTACACATTGACACACACAACAACTAACGAAAGTTCGGTTATATCCACATGCAGCCTTCTATAACAGAACCTACATTAAAACGACATACACACAAAAGGAGATACTTCTATAGAGGTTCTTCACCGACGTCACTGCTTTGCGCGTCTCTCTATTTTGACGGCCAGGCTTCCATTGTACAACAATTGTAACTAAGGCCATGTCGTGCGTGCGTATCGATTGCGCACCTTCTGCGCATGGTCAGTGACGGCCAGTGTGCCAAAATGAGACGCAATGACGTCACATGAAGAACCCCTATTCAACAGTTACAGAAGATAATCCTCCACTGAAAGATCTGTTGAGATGATTTTAATAGCTGTTGCCATTCTCAAAATAAATCTTTTCAAAGTTTGAAGAGTCCTACACAAACCAAGTAGATATGCAAAGGCAAAGAACTCACAGTGTGTGTACTTAAAACTGATGTTTTCTTCCAGAATAAGCCTCTCGGACATAATTTTAATTAGAATTGTCTTCGCAAAATAGTTTCAAAAAGAATAGTTTTCAGTCCTTTCTTTGACGTCACGGGTTCGCATAATAGGCTAATCTGTATTCATGATTTAGCCTACATGTTTCCCTCTAATTTGGTAGATACCTTATGGATTTTGATGGGAACTATTTAAGGCCTAATCGAATTTCCAATCCAATTTAGACATTGGAATGGGTCGATATTTTATACATTGGTAAGACGTCAGATAGAGAAAAAATGCAAGAAGAAAATACTTCTAAAGTCCATTAACATAAAAAAAATGAATAAATCCCAAAGCTACGGTTCCGAGCATAAATGTTGTATGCATACATGCTCATTGCTACGTTGTTTTGTACCGTATCAGACATAAGCATATGATAAAATATTGATCTAGACACTACACATATATATCTGTCACGACATTATTTGTATACTGGAAAATGGAATGGTCTATTACCTAAAAAGAACAAGTGATAAACCGTACTCATTGCTTTACACCTAAAAAGTGTGATCCTTTATTCCTATGAAGTCCATTTCTCTACACCATTTTTACCATAGTTGAATATCCCTTTGACACAGTCCCTTCAAAAGTGTCGCAAAAAAAATTTGTCCACAAATTCCCCTAGTTCGTCTTCAATTATATCCCAAAGTATTCCTATAAGAAGTAGTCAGCAACTTGGTATTGGAGGAACCTGACAAGTGAGGGCGAAGCCCCTTGAAAGATTTTTAAGGCCCGAAGAAAGTTTTCAAGTCGCCATTGACTTAATACATTTTACATATTTGCCCCCCCGGAAATTTGTTCGCCCCCACCTTGGAAACCATTTCACCCCCTTCAGTACCCCTTGTCTGGCTACGGGCCTGCACATACTCCTGTTTTTAACAGTCTGTCCTATTAAATTCCAAACTTAATACTTGACAAAGCCAATGGGAATAGAAAGAACAATTTGTGCTGTTTATTTAATGGTGTTTCTTGCCTTAACTTTATTTCTTACATTTAGTATTTTAAGTGTGTACGTATAGGAACAATAATCACAACATAGGGAAATATCTTGACATCCTCGGCGAGACACAAAGAGCTAAATTGATCATTCACAAAAGCCAGTGAGTAGACACCATCCATATAAAATAGGAAGTCACTAATTAATCATTACTTACATTATCCACAGAAAGAATAAGCACAATGATGAAGAGTGTGTTTTCTTCTTCAACAAAGAACAGGCAAAAATGAATCCTTATCTTTTTACCACAAAGAGACTCATTAGCAGCCTCACAAAGAACCAGCAAAAAAAAAAAAAATCCGCATCCTCATCTTAGTAGCACAAAGAAACGGCACCCTAATCCCATCAAGCACCACCTCTTTGATTCAAGCTCACATACTATATGACCTCACCCAACAGATCAAGCTCCGAGCTGACCATCAAATACACATCAAGCTCCAAAATTAATGTCAAGCTCACATCAAGCGCAATCAAGCTCCGATGGGGGGGGTGGGGTAATGAGCACAAAATCAAGCTCTGTAGGGTGTAAATTGACCCCTATATACTACCTACCCCACTCTACACCCAACACCCCACCCCTACTGATAAAAGGCCTGGTTACGTTTCTACATACGTTTGCTTTGTAAGGGATCACAGATACCGACAAGGATAAGATATGAGACAAACCCTGGTGAGTCTTACCCACGGAATAAGATCGGAGAGGTGCCAATTGTATCAAGCGGTCTACAGTGGCAGCTCTTTGACTGTGTTGTGCTGCATGTAGCCGCATTTACACATATGGTGCAACTTTGGTTCTAGAATCAAAGTTGTAATTTTCTTTCAAATAATGTTTTTCACATCGTAAATATTGAACTATATTTTGATGTTTCGACAAAAACTTATTGATACTCAACACATTCCGGTCCTTTTATTGAATAATGAAGTAGTGTATCGCACCTGACAAACTTTTCCGTCGGAACATTTAAAGAAATTCAGCTGGGAGGCAAGTACCTGCAAAAAATCACTAGGATTTACATTTCTTTACACGACACAGCTTTACTGCCAAAAAAAATTATAGAAAGCAAAAAAAAAAATAGGCTAACAGATCAACCCCTCCCTCCCTCCCTTCCCCTCCTCCCCCTCCCCTCCCCCTCCCCTTTATCCATATTTACCCATCTCTTTGTGCTTTTCCCCTTTCGGCTAAACAGATTACACCATTCAAATCCAACGATTAAAAATCTTTTGAATAAAAATTCATCTTGTCGCTACACATATTAAGTTTTCGAAAAGTTCAAGTACCAGATCACCGTTCCTATCTCTACATGACCATTATGTAAACATAATTAAAAGTTATGCAAAATGAACAAAACTGTGAGGCGCAACTTCGCATGGCGAAGAAAAAAATGCAATTACACGAAGGTAACAGTTCTCATTGGTGGATCATTTACAACTAACGCCCTCGCGCGTAAACGCCACCAATTTACACCTAACGCCATCATGCGGAAACGATGAGTAAACACAATGACAAGGTCTGTCAAAATGACATAATTATTCTACATTTACGTGCATGTACAATTTTTGTAACAACGGTAACAGTTTACCACCTGTTGATCAGATGAGATGTTTGTCTTGACTTCCAGCGGGATGAAAATTGCACAGGGCGTAACGATCACTCTCGGTATATTGATGGCTGCAAGCTTTGCCCAAGGCATGTCTATTGTGCAAAGTTATATCTGAGCTGCACCGAATAATTTAGTCTGCACGCTGTCCTAAATTTATAGATGTTTCTGAAAAGTTTCTTTTTTAGTCGGTTTTGCACGTTTTCAAAAGTATTTTATTGCACCCATAGTGTTTGACTTTAAGACATCATTGTGTCCGTTTCTTTTGTTTTAACGAAACAGATGGTCTTGAATTTCGATTTTCCGGTTCCGATGTCAAATCAGGTCGTTTGGAGGCTCGTTACGAAGGATCTTGGCATGTTGTTGATCACAACGCACTGCCTTGGAATACATCACAGGTCATATGCAGGTTCGTACAAAATTTGCTTTATTTTCAGGTTTAAATGACATAATTATTTAGTAGAAGATTTCAGGGAATCTCCTTTGATCGGCATGTAGCTATATAACCGAGCTCACACTAATTCGAAACGGAATGAAAGGTACGGTAACCAAGGAGGAAGCGTAACTAATGGAAAATAGTTTGCAATTTTGAAGTTTAAGGGGGACCCGTAGTCCAGATAAGGGCACAAGGACTGTACCTCTTTACTGCAGATTGACGTATACCCCCATTTGGCAAATAGATTGTAAAACGATTTGGGCTACAATGGATGATCCGGGTATAGGCTATGTCTCAACCCTATCATGCTCACTCCAGAAGTGTTGAGCTATCCCAACATGTTTTACGGGGCAGTGAAACTCAGGATATGGTGCCAATACCTAAAAAAGGTTGCTGCGACTTGGACCTCACAATTACGATTTCGGTAAATGGTATGTGAATGTATCGTCAGAAGCATAGCTTGGACCGTAGGAAAATACCGTATTGTTTGAATGTTCAGATTTTGCGAAAAAATTTTTCCTAAGACAGAATGGGGTTGAGTGCAGACAGGGAACTTTTTCACGTGGACGTGATACTGGGTACACAACCACCAATTGTTTTAGTTAGAACGTCATAGGCCTACAAGGATTTCGTTCAGAACAGTATTCTCATGTTGCATCCGTTCACAAATAATTCTTTCAGACAAATGGGCTACAAATACACATGTCGTGTAAGACCTTGCACCTCCCTCGGTCCAGAAGAGTTAATTGACAGCGGCTGCAGTAAAGACTATAATACCAGTATTAAATTCAACATGAAATGCGATGGATCGGAGGGAAATGTATCAATGTGTCTTCAAAGAAGGAATACAGAGATGTTTTTGATCAGTGAACGAGTTCCAGATGCTGGAGTAGAGGTCACATGTGCAGGTAAGAGCTATGGAGTGCGATAATTGAATTGTTTGATTTGAGTAAATTAAAGAAATTCAATGGCGGTCTTACCACAATTACCTCGTCAGCCCCTTGGCATGTGGTGTTCTAGCAAATAATTAGACTTAACGTTCCTTGAGGTCTAAATCCTAGGCACAGGAGCCCTCTTTTCATGAAGGAAAACCCTTCTATGTCCACTCAGTCTGTGAAATTTATCGAACATTCTCAAAAACATGTCAAATTGTTTGATAAATGTACTTTAAATATTGCACAAAATGTAGCCTACTATTGCATCTAGCAATTCTTAAATATTCAAACATCTTGCAAAGGAGAAAGGTGTGTCTCCTCTACTTTGACTTCTTCTCCAGGACGGCAGTCTAACACTTTCAACCCGCATACCCCAGCTGAGAATAGTTTCATACGCATATGAACTGAATTGCCTAGACAAGGAAAGCGGGCGAAGCTTGGACAAAAGTAAACAGATCGTTAGTAACGGAATTCCGACAGTTGATTTTTCAGAAAAAACATCGACGTAAGGGGGGTATCGACGTAATTTGGGGAGTTTGTGAGGGAGGACGGAGGACCAAAGGGGTCTCAGTGCTCTGCACCGACCATTAAAATATGATCCTGGGTAGACTTACAAGAGAAGCCCGCCAAAACAGGAGAATTTGCCATTTTATCAATTTTACGTGATTTAAGTGTGAAGTTAAAACAAGTCTTCTGTCTTTTATTATTTTTTGACACACTCATGCATGGTTTTGACTTGCATCCTCCTTGGTAACATTTAGAGCATTGCCATTACCCCCCAGCCCCTCCCTCTTTTTCCTTGTCCCTGGAAAGAAATGTAGGATCATATTCATCATCCCTGGCAATGCCCACTAGACCGAAGGTTCACTAAATCAAAGGTTTGCTACACTTAAAAAAATACGATGTATATTTTCCTTTAGCTGAAATTTCAAATTAGTATGCAATAAAATGGAGATATAATGGAGTCAACAAGTCGATTATAACTTTCACTCTTTAGGTTCACTACAAAGTTGGTGAATTATCTCATCTGCTAGATGCCAGGAAATCACATTTACACATTTAAAAGTGTTGCATTTCAAAATTGTCATTGAGAGGACCCCCATGATAAAGGTATATATGCTACCACACAATCATGAAAGACGCCACAATGAGCAGTAACGAAGGAAGCATTTCATGCAATATCAGCATTTTCAGACTTAAAATTACGGACGGCAAGTGTTGCAGAATAAGAAGTTAAGGTACAACTAATTGTATTATAAGTCGATTAGAACTTCAGTTGTAGAGTTCCTGATCTCTGAGATGGTGTCTAGGTCTCGGAAGGGGTAGTATCTGTCTCGGATATTGAGGTCTGGACTACAACATCGTATCAAACACATAGCCTAAAAGTAGCAGACTACCCCTCTAGGGACGTACTTCCCGCTTCAGGAAGCAGAACAGCTTTGTGGGTAACTTTTGATTTTCGCCCTCGGCGGCATCCAGGTAGGGCGAAGGGACTTTTAAAAGAAAAAGGTAATCCAGCAACTTCTTTCCTGGTTAGTTAGTTATATTAAGACGAATGAAAAAAGCCTATCATTAAAACTACTCTGATACATGATGTGTAATTTGATGTCTTATGTGTGGGAAAATTTACAATTATCGCAAAATTACTCACCACAGGCTGACAGGTAGTTTCAGGTTCAATCATGTTTTTCATAGTTGTACAACACAAATCTTTCAATACACTGAGTGATACGGCTCCCAACCTTTACCCTTCATAGTTCTCTTTTGCTTGCAGCCCCACGCCCCCTTCCCCCCCAAAAAAAAAACACCAACCGAATAAGATAAAATTGTGAAAAATTTATCTTCGGTTTAAATATCAACCGACTGAATAAATCAGTGAAACACAAATTGGGAGTAAGAATGCAAAAAATTCAAAGAATTTTAAGCAAAATAATGAATACAGTCTTTATCTAGAAAATCATCTACACCACAATGCTAAAAATGATGTTTCACAGGACAGATTTTGCCATGACCGTAAGTTCATCCGGAAATTAAAAATTTATCATCTTTGGGGAACGACCTCCTAAGTTCAAAACCAATTTCCTAGTGCGTTAACTTCAAAAGTGGGCCTGACTGCGTCATAGAAATGGATACGCTTGACCAACAGTAAAGAACATTATGTAAATTTTCAACTATACAGTAAATTGTATGTGCCGGCACATTTTAAATGGTACCAGGTAGCAAGACTCCTGACCATTATCATTCTGAAAACAGTTTTTTAACAGTACAGTCTGACAGTACGTTTCTTTTAAGGGTTATTTACACTGGTGGCATAAGAGTGGATGGAAGACAAATCTCATTCCTCTTCCTTTTCACAGAAGAAATATTAAAATCATTTAAAATTAGACATTCTATAATGTTTTGTAGATATTAGATGGCATAACGTACATAATTACGTCATATACTCTGTCTGAAACTTTATTTTCAAGCGGTATACATATGACATCCTTGCTTTGTTTTCCTTCAAAGTTCAATATGAGGTAATTTTTCATTTTCTATGAAGCCTTTATCGTCATTCTACTCGTCAACATGATTATAGTTAGTTAGATGAGGTTTTACGGCTCAGTTTCTAACCAAATTGTTTAAGTCTGGCCGGCCTCGGCCTTTTTTCCAGTTGTGGCTCACTGGCTTGTTTTTCCTACTCCATTGCTTATGCTGAGCACCAAGCACAACAGCAGTAGGTTCCATTTTTAAAGTCTTTGGTATGACCCGGCCAGGATTCGAACCCCGACCTTCCGGCTGTAAGTCGGATGCTCTAACCACTTGACCATGCAGTCAGTCTATCAACATGATTATAATATT
>WURT03184379.1:0-10172 GCA_009936505.3 Holothuria glaberrima | reverse complement strand
AATGAATGAATGAATGAATGAATGAATGAATGAATGAATGAATGAATGAATGAATGAATGAATGAATGAATGAATTTTCTGTTGGCTTCCTTTTGAAATTGAGCGGTGTTGCCAATTGTCCAGGAATCAACTTTATTCTTTTACACTTACAGGTTTAACTAAGTGAATGACTTTTTTTATCTCTGCCCTACTACTCTGGATTTTCCTACCATCAAACGATCCAATGACCGATAGTCTGCACACATGCAGTTCTTGTGAATTAATAATCATCGTTGCTACTGTGTGCTTTTTACGTGCTTTGAAACGGACACGAACGAAACAAACAGTACAAAAAAAAACAAAAAAAAAAAAACCCGAGACCAACGTAAACACAAAGGCAAACCTATTTACATTGAACTAGTAAAGAGAAGTCTTTTTATGTACTAACTATATACAATACCCCTTCAGTCAAACCACCCCAGACCAGAGCTATTTACATTTAACTAAGAAAGGGTAGTAGGGACGGTATTTACAGGTTAACCCTCACCCGACCTGCCTGCACTGAGACTAGTCGATCCCACGCCCTGCCGGACGCCGCCCTGGTCAAACCGTAACGTGCGAAGTAGGCATCAGCCCACAACCTATCCTCCGTCCTCACTGAGGCTAGGAAGACGTCCGCAGACCTCCCCACCCTCTAAATACAATATTGCACCGGTCTCTGCATAAGGCCAGCTTTATGAAGGCCGCAACAAAGGTACGTATACCGCAAACATTTGTGGTACAGGTCGGGGTGAAAAACCATACAAAGCAAAGTCCTGGCTAACCGCTCATGTGTTACCAAACGTGAGACGATCAGCCAGGGCATGAAACTACTCTCAGAGGAGGGCCACAAAGTCACACTGCCAAAAGACGTGGAGCACACTCTCCCACATTGTACATCCAATACACGAACATATACCATCTCCAAGACGCCACAGAAGGCGCTTGAGATTAGTTACGGTGGCGTAGTGTTCGATTTGCCACAGCAGGTCTCACCGGCGGTCTACTGTACAACACTGAGTCTCTCTTCCAGCAAGCATGTAATTCATTATATAGGCCCTATGACGATAATAGCAATTACTTTTCGAGAGGTGAAGGTTATCCTTTTATATAGTGCGTTTGAGGTACAGAATATAATTTCAACATCTCTAAAACCAGGAATTATAGGTATAGAATGACGGACAATATAAAATTAGATATAGATATATACATTTATATATATATATATATATATACATTTATATATATATATATATATATATAAAAGAAAATGTTCACACAGAGAGAAATTCCTTGCTTCTTACCTCATGCATTGTTTGTTCCTTCACCCCTTTCACTTTTTCAAATGATGCAGCATTCATAGCTCCTTGTTTTGGGTAATACTACTTGAGAAGAAGAGCGTTACTTGAGATGTCATTCGCTTTGGAGTTATTTTGTATATTATCCCAAACTAAGCAGGTTGTGGCAACCCGCATCCTGAAACGGATGAAGTCACGGCAGGTGACACTTATCTTGCACGTACTAGTTAACTCTACGACAGTGAACTCTCAAACGTTATCAGATAGAGAGGCGGGGGGGGGGGGCTGAGATCTAGGGCTGCATTCCTAAACGTCAGAAAAAATCGTAAGGTTGATTGAAAGATCCTATTTCATGCAATGGCGCTGTGGAAATAGCGAGCTCATATGAAAGGTCGTAAACGCATTGTTAGGTGATGCCACGCAGCAATTGGATTTGAATTAATTTGTACAAGTATTGAAATGACTTGTATAGAGATTTTAATATCAGTGATCAATCAACACAGGTTCAACATGGCACATTGTTGAAACGTACAAACGGGCCCACACAGCAATTAGTCTAGCTTTCTGGGATATACATTTGCTACAAGCTTTTGCAAGGTTACAAATAAACGTAATTCTTAATTCACCACTACATAAGTGCATGTCACCTTGTACAAAACATTTTCAGCAACACCGTACACAAAATAATATACGGGATCTTGGCTAGATATAACTGAACAAGGAGTATGCCGTACAACCTGCTACGTAAGCAACCTATAGTACCACTTCAGAGACGAATGAACTTCGAAGAAGTTAAGGAAATTAAAAAATACATAACTCAAAAATACATGTCAGTATGGATTATAAGATCTTTTCTATGTTTTCCTTTTGCTATATTTTTTTGTCGAAAACCATTTTTTTTTCAAATGTAAAACCAATTCAGGGGCCGCACCTACAGGGCCTAAGGACCGTTTTTTGAGAATGAAGGTACCCAGCTAGTAACCGAACATTCAAATATAGGATGAGAAATATTGTTTAGGTAGTATCCGCATTTTAATTAAATTTCACGAAAAAGTTTGAAATATCGGCAGATATACCGATACTGAATAACCGTAATCGGTCAAACATTAGCTACTGGTATGTGGCATTATTATTGCACATGAGATATGTGTCCATCACCTGTTATATGGACATTAACATTATCTTAAAATCCAAATTAAGTTTGAAACTCACCTCCTCCAAAGATTTAGATCCTTTTCCCATCATGATCCTTCTGTTCCGTGATTTCATCGGAATATTTTTCGACATTTTAGTTCTTGGAATATACCCTTTTCTGTTTAAAAGGTAGAATTGATTTTGTTATTGCACACGCCTGGAGTAAACTTGAAATTTCACTTTCGTCCTCCAACGTCTGTCTCGGCTGTAGATAGAAGGCACCTTTGCTTTAAATCTTTACTTTGTTTCCTAAACCCACCTTATTGTAATATTTTACGCCTAAATTTACAAATGCTATTGTTGGAGCGAAGAGGCATCAGGACACTAATAACGATGGCAATATTCTATCTTGTGGTGCGATCGGTATTCAATTGTATTCTTGCGGTGAACAGTCCCTACTATGAGGTAATTTATTCAGCAACAGTTGTCAATGAAAGCTCTTACTCAGTTACAGCGAGGACTCGGGAGATGGATTATTTGACAATTGAAGGTACCGATTGAGTGCCTGGATTATTTAAGCACGAACTCGTCAGCTCTGTCTCGTCATTATTATTCCGTGTTTAATTAAATTCGTTTAACTATCCGACAAGAAAGATTAGAATTCAATATTGACTCAGTTTAAGTTCTTACGTCTGCTATGCCAGCGTGACGAAAGTTTCTTTTAATTGGTGCGTCTGTATATTACGTCACGCATACATAATGGCAGTTGATTGCGTGGTGTTGAAGTTGAACTTTCACGAACAAATTTCATCACAACGACCGTCAGCATCCTGAACGTTGAAGGAAATCGATTTTTCAAGTAACATATTTCGCCCTTAAACCCCGCATTCTGTAAGAAAACGTCACAGTCATGGACTAACCAATTACATTATAAAGCACTATAGAATTGCGAAAAGTATGATTTTGCGATGTCCAAAAATAAAGTTCGATATTACACATTATATTTACGAAACTTTGGTACATCAGGTAATATTACGTTTATCTTTTTCATCATGTAACATCACAAGGTCATATACTTCCTGGGAAGTAACTCACAAAAGTATAAGCGAGGGATCAGTTAGCAAACTGACAAACCATGGCAGTACTACCCCAACGTTGTTTTACCGGCTACTACGCAGGCAAACAGGATAAACAGAGACGGGAGATAATGTATCATTTCTATTTTAAACATGGACTTCCATGCGCATCCCAACCTTAAAGTGTGAGTAATATGTCAAGAGTGTGATTAAAAGACCAATGTCCCTGCCTCTGGTAAGGTAGGTGGGTCAAAGAGGCTTCGTAAGGGCGGGTAATCGGCGCCTCCTCCTAGAAAAATGTTCACCCAATTTTGAGAAGATATCTTATTGATATCAGCTATATTTCTTTATCGTGTGGCCCGACTATAGTGATTTAGTTGACTGTATTTGGCAGGTCAAAAATTGAGCTCTCATAACAATGGGGTCCTTACACGTTATTTTCAAATTTCTTTCTGCTACAGATTCGGCTTCAGGCCCGAATTTCAGCCGCAGCCGATTTTGGGCCAATTCCCATTCTGGAGCTCCCAGTCTGGAGAAATTTTGAGTCCAGTAAAACTCGAGTGCAAAAATGAGGCCGAGTCCGGATTTGAGATTCCTGATAGCCAAAAGCGGCTAGCCATACTACCCCCTCCCACCCTCCAAAGGAAACTTTGCAAATCGTATTCTCCATTCATTCACAAATAATATAGTAAAAGTTGTTATGGGTGTTATGGACAACAGTATTCCTTACACCAAAACTGAAGTCTTTTGCATTTTGCGGGGAAGGGGCCGCAAAGCAAATGGTTTGTAAGCATTTCTATGGAACCGTTCACACTGAAATCGCGTTGTAAATATGTTTCGCGGGAAACGCGGTGGCTCCCGCATCGATCGATCTCTGACTGATTTCAAAGCGGGAACCGTGCGACTTTTGTTTGGAAAAAAATGACAGCTCGCGATACAAGTAGACTAGTCAAACTAGCAAAACACCCACGACTAATTGCAACAGAAACGCTACCTGGTGGATTTTGCTGCTCTGATATACCTTAATAACATACTAAAAATAGAGAAAAATATTTGGAGTGGAACATACTTTTGGGGGCAAGAAAGAGGGAATATCATCAGTATATCAGCCTAAAACACTAAGTCAAAGAGAAATAAGCTTAGGCTAGAAAAAAAACTTTTTTGCAAGAATGTTTCAATACTTAATAATACATCAAAGAATATCTACGTAAACATAGGAAACGTGGGAAGGGGAAGGGATCACCCCACACCTGCTGATGGGGCGGGGAACATTGTGACCCTTTTCTCTCCACCGCTCCCTCTAAATGTCGGCTTAACTTCCTCTGAATGTTGTAAATCGATAGGCTATACCATTTGGGACACCCTAACTGTCAAACAGTTCCCAATACAGGGAATACCCAAACCTTAATACCCTCCCCGTGGCACTGTTCTCATGTATGTCAGGACCCTCTCCCCCACCTTCCCCTCCCCCACCTTAATCCCCCTTCTACTACTTGGGGAGTGCCAGCATCATAGGTTTATCCTAGTAATTAGTGAGAATATATAGGCCATGGGCCAGATGCACTTCACGGGCACACCTACGGGCGTCGATTTGGGGGGCGGGCGAGACATGTCCCCTCAACTTTTTGAGAGGATGGTACACTAACACATTTGTCCCCTCACTTTTTGTCACCTGAAACTAAAAAGTGAGGTAACTAAAACACTACATGTAGGCGAGTAGTGGTGGAGACATACATATGCTCAGAAGGTATTCCACGTGGCTCTTTATCAGGTCCGTAAGCAGTGAGTTCTGTCACAATTATTTCTATAAGTTCAAAAAAATTTCGCGCGCTACGCGCGCTTTCATCTTCAGTTCTATCTAGCTGTAACGCCCGTCATTTCAAACATATTGGATTTATCCAACGTTAAAGGTTCCACTACTGTAGTCCTGATTCTAGAGGATCACGAAAATGCAACGTTGCGAAGTTCTAACCTCTTTCCCCTATCTTTTGGAAGATTCTTCCTTCAACCTCACCATCGAGGCAGACATACCGTATGTTGTAATAAAAAAATCAGTTTCGTCTGGGAGCCTTAATGGGTAAGATGAAGAATGTTCTCCCCGACGGAGACCGTGCAGTCGCCCCATCAAATTTCTTGGTTTTCTCTTAAGTAGGGCAGATTGTCTATTACAAACCCAAACTTTTCAACTTTTCTTAATGAAAACAAAATTATTAAATCTGTTTCAATATAACTCCATTTTTTCTTTCGGCGCGAAGGTGGTCAACATAATTTCGGCAACCCATCGCATCTGTCAGGGTTTAGAGTAGCTGGCCCCAGTCAGGGCGCTTGTCCCCCATGTTGGCAAATCAAAGCACCACCCCTGGTTGAGCCTGCATGCAGTTTTTCCTTTGGATAATGAAGTATACCCCCAATTTTAATAGTAACCCCATATACTAAAACATTTGGCGCCATTTTGCATCTGGGTACCCTCCTCTAATAGACTCCTCACCAGAACAGGAGAGAATTTTTAGGTCAGATGTCCCCCACACTTCCAAAATCAAACCTGGGCACACCCCCCCCCCACACACACACATCTCTCCGACCCAATACTTTTTGGAAACCTTAGAGTCCCATGATATCAAGTGATAACAGTAAAATACATTGGGCCTCACTCATTCAAAATGGCTACCAAAAACAAAATGGCGGCAAAAATTATGAAAATTTTGTAAAAAAACAGCAATAAAGAAAATACTCTTAAAAATATTTTTGAGCCATCGACTCCTCAAACTGTGTCATATTTTATGACAAAAATTCCAAAGTTAATTTTCGTAACCGTATTGGCGAGATTCAGGTTCACCACATTTAAACCTAAAGTCTGTCAATATTCTTTTACAAATATTCAGAAAGTATTTTTCTGGACATTTTTGCGGGATTCAGGTCAACCAAGATGGCGGAAATAGCAAAATAACTGCCCATATATAATTACCATGATTATAACTAGGCTTATGCAACATACAACCCCCGCCGATAAAACTGACTTTGGTTTTGACTACTTTGGATCTTTGCTAATACTGGAGATTCTTGGATCTATAAAATTGGGGTTAATGCATTTAACTTTGACTTAACAATTGTACTCAAGCTTTCCAATGAGATAAAAGGCGTGTACAGTTACAATTATCTTAGTAGGCCTGCTGCCAATGAGTGCGTTACGCCGACGCACGTGCGCCGAAAAAATTACGTTTTAAAGACTGCTTAAAATGTTATCTCATTTTTCATTACAAATGGTAGGCCTATCAATGTCGTCTCTTTCCCTTCCCATTTCACTAAACAGTTGTTGATCTGGAAATTTCTTTTACCAGAACATGGCCTACGTTCCCTTTTCAAAATTATTATTATTATTATTTTGGACCCGTGTACAAAAAGGGCTAGCAAATGTCCCACTCATCGTCGGCGTTGGCTATATTAAATTACAAGTGGCCATCAAAAGCCCTCGGCGGCAATTGTCGCGTTTTCCCGCTGCTGTGTGAACCCTCTGCGGTGCGGGAAACGCCGGGTTTCCCGCTGCGGGAATCGCACTGTTTTGGTGTGAACGCAACTTAATTCTGCACCTCTAATTTGCGTCCCTACACTCTAAATGTAAAAGAGTGAAAAATCTGCCATAACGATTGACTACAGTGACAAACTCTCTGTTCCGAGTGACATTCCACTCTCCATCGAGGGACATTTTTTTTACTCATTTGAGTTAATAATCACCCCTGTCACTCGATAACATTGTTATCAGGGATTTCGTGATGTACGATAAGATCTTCTTTAGTTGAATGCCCAAGAGGTTATCGGATTTGATATCAAAATCTTAGTATCGTGATGTAAGATCAATGTGCTTTAATTAATAAAACAAATTAATTTAATTAATCAATACGCCTTCAAAACGAATTACATGCGGATGTTTACTCTCCATAAACGTTCATTATAACACAGACGAATGAACCACCTGTTACCAACAGGAAAACAATGAAAGCGACTTCCGGATAAAATCTATTCAGGTATTACTCAAAGCGGCTGGTGGCAAAAGTAAAATAAAAGCACCAGGTGCTGTAAAAATTTTTTTTCGGGTGAAGGGGGTGTTAAGGGTGAGAAATCTTGAATACACCTGGGGCAAATATATTAATTCATATGATAATGTGTTTGTCGAATGAAGGATAATAATATGTGACATTTGTGAGATGCAAGGAATGCTGTCATCCAGATTTAGAAATATTTGTAATTAATCTTTTAAATCCCTTATTGTAAATACATGTAATTATGATGAATTAAGATCATGCATGATTTGAGAAAGTTTTTCTAAGGGAAAGGGGAAAATTTATCCCTGTACCACCTATGACCAATAGTCGTCTGATTGACAAACTTGTTAAAAGTTCTTTATTTCTGAATATAGTCGAATGGGTAAATTTGAGAGAAGGTAAAAGGAAGGAAATGCCAATGAATATTATGAGGAATTTTTATTTCAATTAAACAGGAAAACGATTGACATTCTTCAAATGATCTTCGAAGAGCTCTTAATTCGTCCTCTTCCAAAACAGTTGGGTCAATTTGACCCACAAGTTTGTCAGGGAAACCAACTTTTATTATTGAGTCAAATAATGACCCAAATAAGACTTCATTTGACCTAAATTGGGTTTAAATTTGACCCAAAATGCTGGTTTAGTTCCCTCGTGACCCAAGTGGTTTTTTATGGGGGGGCCCAAGTCATTTTTGTTCCAAAGTATCAAATACTGAAACAAATTTTGATGTCCCCTGCATACTAAGCAGGTTACCTCCTTTTCCTCTAGAAGGTAAACCCACAGCATGTTTTAAAATGTGATCTGTGTCTTATTGCAGTGATACTGCATTGGCCTTTAGCAGGGGTCCACAATCCCGAAGTTTTACTTCACCATTTAAGGTTTCTTAATCTAACTCTAATTTTAACTTTGACTTTAATCCTAAGCCTAACTCATTGATCCTACCTGCGGCTAACCCTTATTCAAGCCTCTGTTTTATATTAGACCTTTGTTCTAAGTCCTTACCACCCTCAGCTAGAGTTTACCTCAAGTAGTTTTTTTTTTGATATAGCAAATGTTCGATCTAGTCACGTGGGTCTCCAGCATGTATCATGCCTCTCGAGACGCCTTTTTAGGAATGACTTATTTTTCAAATTTAAGAATATAATATAAGAATGACATGGCAAATTAATTCACAATCAAGCTTTGCTGATTAAACTTTAAATTTCATAAGATATATATTTTTCAGGAATAGAATGTAAGTTACGAAGATGGGTATATTTTGCAAGTCTTCAAAATCTTTGAGTTTCCTACTTCTGTTAGAAATACATTTTGCAATTTCGACAGTTCTTTAAAACTAGATTAAGCTAATCCTATTTGCAAACGCAATTTGAATTCCACCATGACCCTGCTTTATTGCCACCTGAAGGTGACTGCTATGTCCACGAAAATTTTGTAAATTTACCAAAATGTACCCACGGAAAAACCCGTGTCAAATAGTACGAGAAATTTGTTCACCACTAAGCTTCGTTACCATGGAAATAGAGCAAGAGAAAGGAAACACAATAACTCTTGTCTGCTCCATCATGTACATAACTTGCTTCTGCTAACAAACTCCTGATCGGTTTATTAAATTTTCTGAGATCACATGCGTAAACTGTCTAATGAGTAGCTACTTCTGCCGGAAACTGTGAGAGTGACTTCCGGGGCAACCTTATACACTACTCCTACGTCTCTCCTTAATTAAACTGGGAGATGATGGTTTAAATGGATTATTTGTTAAGAGTTTAAGGTTTGTAAGTTCACGTCATTGTATTACGCAATGTGCCACTAATTATTGAAACATTAATTGACACATTAAATTCGGCCCTTTCGTGACTTCACGGCAAGTTATAGCAGTCTTTAGCAGGTCCGTAATTCCTTTGTGGAATTTCTTAAAAAGCCTTTCATAATATTTCAAATATGTGTGTCATAACCTTTGAGTTTTGAGCTACAAGACCTTCACTCAAAATGTCATATCTATTTGGCCAGGGGAAAAATTTTTTAAACTGTCTTCCATTTTCTCCTCAGTCTCTTCTGCATACTTCAGTACTTACTTAATTGCTAAATACCCACATCACGATATGAGCACATTTCGCTATAAACATGGTCAATACTGCGGGTCAAAAAAAAAAAAAAAATCGGGAACTTTATTCTAGGTGGAAAATTGTCCTGAATTGGTGGCGTTGTCTACAGATCCCAGGATTTTCAGATGAGTACGGCGCCACGTGTCCGATTGTCAAGCTGCCTGTCAGTTCACACTGACCCGTATCTCTCCATCTCATTCAGAAGTTGTATTTAAAGGGCAATTCTCGTTATCCCAGGCAGGTCCAATTCTCCCAACCAAACAACTTGTATTTCTTCCCATAATTTTGCAAAGCCTCCTCCTTGTGCAAGCACAAATCTTTTTTCTTGCATATGATATCCTGGTCAGCAGCATACAAGGCTATAATGTGTTATCGAACACACTCTCCCTCTCCCTCTCCCTCTCCCTCTCCCTCTCCCTTTCCCTTCCCCTCTCCCTCTCCCTCTCCCTCTCCCTCTCCCTCTCCCTCTCCCTCTCCCTCTCCCTCTCCCTCTCCCTCTCCCTC
>WURT03184378.1:0-21111 GCA_009936505.3 Holothuria glaberrima | reverse complement strand
CATACTTTGTGAAAACATAAGTTTTCAGTTTGTTCGTTAACAGAAGGTTACAGTGTGTGAGAAAGCTTCGTCACTTTAAAGGTCGAAATAAATGTCCAAGAGATACCATCCTTTGACATCATTCAACTATATATCTTTGGAACGGTGCCCGTAATGGAATTTATGCAGGGATACGGTGTGACTTGAACGGTTCTATTTACCTCTTTCCTCGTGTTGCCCCTATACGTTTGGCAATAAAAAACACCAACACAGTGCACGCTATTAATTTCTCGTTCATGAACGAAATAAATGTTTTGCAATACACTAGACTACATGCAAACCCGAGCCCATCTCCAAAATAACTTAGCTATCTCTCCAGTTCCCTTTCCTCCACCGTTTACTTCCTTCCGTCTCATTTTAAACATATCTTGCGTGTGTGATTTTTTTTTATTTTACATTAATTGCATTGTAAACCATTAGATTTTTTTTTTATAACTCCATCAGAGCCGCAATCTTACAAACGTAAACATAGTATCTTTGTATATGTCATTGTATTGGTGATTGCATTGGAGAGACATCCTGTATTGGATTCATGTAACTGGGAAGTGGATGACCTGTGGCTATTGCCGGGTATCCATTCTCCAAATAAAAATATCCATCTACTTATCCCTTTGGCGAGGTCTTTACAATTTAATGTTTTAACCTCACATTACCTTTCATCTCCGCCAAGAACAACAGGCTACCAGACAGTTCTTCTACCCAATGCTCTGCTTACCTTTACATAGTACGAAATTCATTAATGAATCCCTTTTTCAGACTGATATCACCTTTTAACATAATCTGATTTCTTAAAGCTTTCCATTCAATTCATCGTTTCACGGTTCCACCTCTTGCAATTTCTGATACCTTCAAACTCTAACAGCAATGCGGTACTTCTTACAACTATTAACAGTCCACATTGAAGGTGTGACAAGTATTAAAATTTCCCAGTCTGGACATGAAAATATGCCGGTGTTTAAAAGATTCTAGGCTTTTTATCCTTAAAGATTTCAAATGAACCTTCATCATCAAAAATTATACAATCCTTTTTTCTTAGTATTGCAAGTCATTATACCTAATATGAAAACTGTATCAATCATTGCTTTCTTGTTAGCTAACCTGACAAACACACATTTACACAGTAAGCACTTACGACTGCATAGCTAACTATTGTCATTCATAAGGGATTACAAAAGGTAAGGATTAAGTTTGTAATATTTTGAACGCCTATGTCGATCAGATGTCGCTATGAAACGCTGGTCTTGTCTCCGTTCTAAATTCAGGTACGAATAAAGTGCAATTCATGACAATCAAGTGCAATTTGCGAAAATAGAAACACCTGCACAAGAGTCCACCACTGTTCTAGAAATAAAACCTCCATTTCCCTATCTACGTCATAACTTAAATACTTTTCAAATAAATTTTCCTTTAACTTAACCTACGTTTCATTAGCATCCTCCTCCTCCACCATCACCTCCTCATCATCCTCCTCCATCTCCACCGCCACATCCCCCTTCCCCTCCTCCTACTCTTTTTCCTCCTCCTCCTTCTGACCCTCTTCCTGCATCACGGCAACAACACACTTGAAAAATGGAGAGATGCCAGATTACCTGTAAGATTTGTTTTAGACCTTATAGATCACTGCTCGCATCGTAATTTCCCGGGATTTCTGTTACTCTTAGATTTTGAAAAGGCGTTTGATAAATTAGAATGGACCTTTGTTCCAAAAAGCTCTCTCGTATTTCAGATTTGGTACAAGTTTTTAAAAATTGGATTAATGTTTTCTACAGAAATTGTAACACTTGTATTTGTAGCAATGGCTATTCGACTAGTTGTTTCTCTCTTCAACGGGGTGTTCGTCAGGGTTGTCCCTTAAGCCCATACCTATTTATTTTGGTCGCAGATGTACTTGCTATCAAAGTCCATTGTAATTATGATATAAACGGTATTCGATTAGGTGATACCGAAGTAAAAGTAATGATGTACGCCGATGACACTCTTTTTTTTTCTTGATGGAAGTGAACGTACAATCAAGGAGTCTCTCCGAATCTTAAGCCAACTAAAAGATACGTTAAGTTTGACTATTAAGCCATCCAAGTCCACGCTATTAGGCTGTTCACGGTTACGTCACTGGTTGGCATTGGTTGGCATAGAGCATGCGCAAAAACACATGCGTGTATGTTCGGTGCTGCGCGTGTAAACGCTTGTGCGATTGCACGCAGAAAGTATACGAACTGGAATCTACTTTGCATTGTGACGACAGTGTAACCGCGCCCTATAAACTCTTTTACCGACACGCAGTGATGTCTTTGTTTGTAAACAGTGAATGAGTCTATTTCCGTTGGGTCCTTACAGTAACAATGTACCACGTTTTGTATCAGATTTTAACTTTACCATTACAAAGGGGCCAGTCCAGATGCTTGGGATTTTCTTCTCTAATGATGGCAACGACCTTTTCCAGCTTAATTATCAACCGAAACTTTCTAGACTTAAGAATACACTTAGACTTTGGCCATCTAGAGATTTGACTTCTATTGGTCGGAACACTATTGTTAAAACTTGTGCCCTCTCGCAACTGGTCTTCCTCTTTTTAGTTTTGCCAAACCCACCGAAAAGCTTTCCGAAGGAATTGGAAAATATTATTTTCGATTTTATTTGGTCAGGAAATCCTGATAAAGTGAGACATTCGGTTATGATAAATACAACTCAAAATGGTGGTTTGAAGGGAACGCATATTTCTTCATTTGTAAACAGCTTGAAATCTACAAGTGATACGAAAAGTATTTGGAAACATTTTTTTGATTTTCATTTAAAGCCGTTTGGAAAAAATAATTTTTCAATGCAACTGTTTAAAGGCTGTTATGAGTAACAACAACGATTTTATTCGTCAAGTAATGCAGGCCTGGTGTGATATTTCTTTCCACCATCCAGATGGTAATTTTGTTAACCAAATTATTTGGAATAACTCACATATTCGAATGATAAGATTATTACAAATGCTTCTTTACTTGAAAAAAATGTTACTTATGTCAGTGATTTCTTTGATGAGTGAAGTAGTACGTTAACCTTTCAATGTTTTGAGCAGGCTTTTAATATTGACTCGTTATCATGTACACTGTATTGGGGGATTATTAGTGCAGTTCCTCGTGAATGGAGAACGTCGGGTTGTCATAGTAGAGACGTCACAACCAATATTAATATCTTTAGTGAAGCAACTCATTCTAATCTATATTTCAGTATAGTTTTAGTTTATATTTATCCCGTCTCTCAAGTGTGCCAATTGCACTGGGCAAGTGGAGTAAGATTTTCACAAATTTAACAGAGAATGACTGGCGTAGATTTTTTTTTCCATTTCTCGTTATATTGTCTCCGACGCCAAGCTTCATTACTTTAAGTTTAAATTGATACACCGGATTATTCTAACAACTAAATTGTTCATGCGTATAGGGAAATGTAATTCAGCTTACTGTTCCCTTTTGTTATATTACCATTGGGACAATTGAACATATTTTCTGGGAATGCAGTTTTATAGCCACTTTTATTTTAGCTGTTGAGAATTTCATCTTAAAAAGCAGTTCTTCTTTTCGAAGCAAAATATATTTTTTGGTTACGATCACGGATTAATTCACCCCTATAATTTTTTTCACTTTACATTTGAAATATTACATTTAAAATTGTAAAATAAAACATCATCCACCGACTTTGAAGGAATTTTTTAAAAGTTCAAGTTTGCAATTGCTGTGGAGCGTTATATTTACTTTATTACGCAAACGCCAAGGAAAAGCAGGGTGACCTTTGTTCATTTAAAAAATGCTTTTGCAGATTGCTCAGAGCTGTTCCAATACTGATACTTTGTATTAACAATTACATTTTTTTACTTGCTCTCATATAAGATACGCAATATCTGTAAATATGTATAGTAAATCACTTGTATGTATTTTGTAATACTTACTGGAAGAAGTACAAAATAAATTGAGGAAAAAAAGACTGTGTACTAATGACTCAACAGCGTTCTCATAATGTACAATGTTAATTGAATACATCATCAACACTAATCTGGCTAAACTGCAACATTACATGATAGCAATTAATTTTGATTTAACCTTTGCACCATCCGATCTGGGTGAATCGCGTTTTCCTAAGCTAACGGAAGAGCAGATTGAAAAACTTGAGGAAAACAGAGTGGAAGATGTAACCAAGAGGGCAACGAAATGGGGTATAAAAATATCTAAAGGTAAGACTTGCAAAAGCAAGAAACCATACAACTAGGCTAGGCTTAGGCATAGGCTATCCTTGAGTGCCGTTCCTAGGGATTTTTCCTAAGGAATAACCTAGAAATTTAACACAACAAGGGGGACAAGTAAAAACTTTCTATTATTTTGTTGAAAAATAAATATGTAAAGCCCAGTCTCCTATTCTGCAGTAGGCTACAATGGACACAGTGAGGCTAAATCCATCATTTATAGAATAATAGATACGATGCAGCAATTTAAAGCTGAGTCCAATATTTTCTTAAATCAGGACTCCAGTATAGCCAAGGCTACTTAACATAAGATACTGGAAGCCTCTCCCATAAAACACCATTTTATCCTTTTGCAGACTGGCATCTAGGGCGGAAAATTGACTGATCGCTTGAAACCCTACCACCTGATTAGCTTGATGATATTTTTGGAAAGTTTTACGGTGAAGTAAGATCAAGATCTGGTGAAATGTACAGCAAATCAGCAATGACTGGTATAAGGTCTGCTGTCAATCGACACCTCACAAGTGCACCTCAATACTGAAAACTGAATATCATAGTAGATAAGAAGTTTAAGAAATCCAATAATATGTTTGTAGGGCTGATCAAGATGATGAAAAAGGATGGAAGAGATACCGCAAAGCATCACAGTCCCATTTCTGAAAGGGACCTAAAACAGCTCTATCAGTCAAAGACTCGGAGTAATGATACCCCAGAGAGCCTCCCTAGGAAAGTTTGTTTTCGTATCACATTGTATTTTGGAAGAAGAGGGCAGAAAGGTCAGCGAAGGCTTAAACGTGAATCGTTCAGAATTGGCACAGATGATGTGGGCCTTGAGTTCGTTGAAATGAGAGTGAATGAAAAGAAAAAAGAATCACCCAGGATCCATAAACAATGGCATAAACAATCAAGAATGTACAGTATCCCGGATGATCCAGAAAATTGCCCGGTTCTTGCTTTAAAGCTGTAGCCTACATACAGAAGCTCAATCCACGAAATGATGCATTTTACCTGCGACCTCTCTGAACCAAACCAGATGATGACCATGCCCCATGGTATCATGAGAGGAACCTGCCCTTAGCTCATTTGAAAAAACTGAAGTACCCAAGCAGAAAAAAAGATAAACCCTACCAGCCACAGTGGCTTTTGTGTTCAGCTTCACAGAAGAATGCAATCACACTGCCTCTATTGTGTTGGTCACTGGACATTTCCTGAGCAGCTTCATGGGTGAATGCACACACACAATACTCTATTGAACTTGACTTAATCCAAGGTACCTGCCATGTGCCTGCTACGACGGGTACCAAATTTAAAAAGTAGCTAAGGGGCTTTTCCCAGCATGATGCCAATGTTCCCCATGGTATGCCAATGTTCCCCTTGGTGAAAACTTGAGGAAACTACAAGGGATGATGAAAAAATTTATCGAAGTAGCATACTTTCCCATGTGTACACTAACCACTGTCTAAGCCACGGCATGCACAGTTTTCGAGGCTGCTGGTCATTCAACACACCAGATCATGGCTGTGAAAGGCCACAAAAAAGATAGTAGTGTGAGATCTTACACTAGTCTAACAGACTAAGCTGTAATAAAAAACGACAACTTTCTGCGTCCATTTCAACACGCGGAACCATGTTTCACACACACACTATATATATATTTATATGTATTATATATATATATATATATATATGTATATATATATAAATCGGAGAAGTCTATATACTAATAGGGAAAGAAAACAATTCTTGCAATAAGGAAAGACATTAGCAAAATCTGCCCCTTGAAAGTGGACGACATGACTTGGCCGATTTTTTAACAATAGAAAACCGCAAACAACAAAATGTCCTTGGAATTTCTATCAGGTCTTCACAGCTCGACAAAAAGCTCGGAGGGCAGATTGCCTTAGAAGTATAGGCGGTCACTTGAACATGTAATCTGCAAGATTGTGGTTTTTGTCAGTTGTAAAACAAGGAGATACTTCAAGGACAGAATAAGTTTGTCCCACTTTCAAGGGCGCGAATTCTCTAAGGAAAACAAATGGCGCCCATGACATCCCCTGTCCCGATAATGTGAAAGTCCTTGAGTTAAGAATGCTTGGTACAGCGGAAAATAATGGAATCCCTATTCATTAAGAATATCCAATCTACCCTCAATAGGAACGTACAAAGCTATAATTATAAACTATTCTGATTGTTGTCATGCTCTACTACCTTTATCGTCTCTGGTTGTTTTGTCTGTTTGCTGTTTTCGCCTTGAAGATGTGAGGTGTTTCTTACAAAACATTGGCGTCTGTATTAAATCGTTTCCAACACTGAGTTCAACTGCCCTCCGTCAAGTAAGCTAATGTTAAAAACCAAAGCTAGAAGCTAAGTTCACAGTCCACAACTTCATCGTGCCAATCCCTGGTTTTGTAAATGGTTCGTGTTGGCTTCATTTTAGGTCAAGTGTGACCTACTAAAAGAGCGGCCAACACCAACCAGATGTGGTGGACTCGGGAGGGTTTTCCCTCTTTCGTTTGAGACATTTGCTTCTTTAAAGTGGATATTTACCTTTCGTTTTGAAAAAAAACAAATGTTTTGGTCACAATACTTCCCTATATTATTTTGCTTATATTGGTGATAAGATATGGGGAATGAACTGTAACGAATGAGCTCCACGCGCCTTGAAAACTTGCATAAGAAATCCTTTATTTCCATAATAAACATGCATGAAGACTGTGTTCCGAGTAGTTTTCAGTTTACCCAAATATATGTTTTCCAATTACTAGGTGAGTCTCCTGCATGTTCATCCGATACAACCATCTTAGATTTTCGTACATTACAGCTTTCTAAAGGTAGGGTACACAGACGAAAAGAATCCTGTTTCGCATTCTTGCAATGATGTGCTCAGTTATAATCAAGCAAATGTACAGTTATAGTAATTGCCCTAATTGCACAACCCTCACCGTTAAATCAAAGGAGTATGTTTGAAATGTTACCGATATTTAGCACAGGAATGAACCTAAAACCTCTAGGAGCGAGCAAAACGTTTGATAGTTTGCGAACGATTTCTAATAGAAATGATGACTTAAACAGATCCAACAATCAGTCGAAATCCACATCGCTCTACCCACCTAAAGAAATCTATTGCTTTAATGTTGTTGAGTTCATTTGAAAAATGTAATAGAAATAATTAGAGAATCGATCAAGGGCCCTTATTCCGATAACCCCACCCTCCCCCTTGCCAGCGCCACTGACTACAGGATAAATTGTCTTGGGTACGGAATGATGGGAAGGAGGCCTGCAGAGAAAAAGGGCTTAGTTTGCATTGCTCTTAAATCATATTAAACTTTTACAGGCAGTGACCTGCTCATCCTTATTAATGCTACGATAATTAAGTAAACCGATAAAGAGACTATGAACACAGCAATTGAATACAAAGGAAACATTTAAAAAAAGTATCTCCTACCCACAAAGAAGTTCATTTATTTAGTAAGTGTTCTGACCCTTAGTAGTACATTTATAGTATATTTTGAAAGACAGGATTCCCATTTACCATATTCGTTACTAATAATTGAAAACATGTCATTCCCAACCATGCACAAAAGTATGACCTTTCCAAGTTTCGTGTCTATGGTCTCTTAAAGATGATATGTCGTCTCATAAAATGCATTTAAAACTTCTGCCGGATGTTGGATGACGTCACAGCAAACCCTTATCTTAACTTCAATTGCGAACCGATTCGATACACCGTCGATAATGCTAACGGATTCAATACACTATCGATAATGTAACATTATCGATAGGGCATCAAATCGGTTTGCAATCGAAGTCAAGACAAGGGTATACTGTGACGTCATCCAGAATCCGGCATACGTTTTAATTGCGTTTTTACGAGACGACATATCATCTTTAACCCTTTAACGTCCTCATCCTATCACCAAATATTGCTTCCAACATCAAAGACACTCACCATCATGACGCCTATTGTCCTTTTGCATGATTTTGTATTCTCATTAGTTGAGACACGATTTTTTCTTCAACATTATATCAACTAACAATATTTGCTTTGTTTTTATCGTTATCTACATTTTGCTCAAACTGGTTTAATACCATTGTAAAATTGTAAAATGATTCTATCTTTTAATGTCTGTACTGTCCATGGAGCTTTTAAGGAATAGGTCCATGATTACATTAAAGTCAACGTTATGATGACCAAACTATTAACAACAGTTTAAAAAAAAAAACGATAAAGTTGAATATTACTAAAATCTACCAAGCGTTTACTTGAACTATCTTTTTGAAACATGCTTCCCCTTATTACTAAGAGACTCTTTCTTTAAAAAAAGTTACAACAACTCAGGCACCAAAGAAGTTAAAGTATCCAAATAAACTAGATTCGATTCCAAAATTGTGGTTGGCTTTCGAACTAAATGTGTTAAAAACGTGTAGATTTATTATAAACGGCCGATGCAATTATCGAGTAGAGACAGTTTCTTGAGAAAAATATTTGCGATAATAGCCATTACACCTATAACAGCCGAGAGGCCTACCCAACAAGTGATGAATGAAGCAAATTTACATCGAAAAGCCACTTTTTACAACCACTGCTATCTGAAATGTTACTGTCTAAGACAATCTAACACTTTGTGTTTACAGAGACTGTCATTAAGCGATAAACGTCTAGAGCACGTAAGTATAGTGTTTCCAAGTTGGGGCTCAAATCTTGCAATCTGGTTTGTTCAATGCCTCAAAATGACAACCCTCAGATATCCATCACATTTGCGAGGCTAATATATCTTTACAAGTTTGGAAAATGGGGATGAGTTTAAGCCCCAGGCTTGCTTCCCGTGCTTCGTATCCACCTTTGCTCACATTATCTAATTTGCCTAAACGCTTTGTTTAAGCCCCTAGCAAACAGCTGAATCAATACCTACATCCAAAAAAATGGAACCAATAACCCCATTGCATTAGCCTTTCTCTCCTGAAAACGTCAAAATTCGTGGAAGAAGTGATTAGACTACAAACACAAGTCTCTCGGCATCCCTTAGCTGTACAATGCTGAAATACGGCAATAAATTCACATTTAATTTGAAAGATGTAAAACCTCCCAATGTATTAAATGTATTTTTTCAGACAGTTGTAAAACATTCGAGGAACGTTTTTGCTCAGTCGAATGGCTGGGATGGTAGTCATCTTTTGCGCTTCACATCATATTGTAAGAGTATCATTGAATCAAATGTCTTGTCAATTAATGTCAGAGAAACCCATGAAGAAGACAACTTCAAATACAAGTGGGAGCGAACGTCACCTCAATTACATCTGGTGGCAGTCGCTTTAGAGTTCTCCATGACGTTTCTGAACATTTAAAAAGGTGAAACAAGTTTGATAGTTTCATGAAATAGCGTTGTCACATGAGCTGCTTAAGGAAAATTTTCATTCCATGTTTTTCAACCGCTTGATATCCAGTGAATCCAAAGATTTAAGCTTAGGGAGATGTTAGCACCGAAAAAGCAAACGAGACGTGAGCACCGAAAAAGAAGAATATTTCAAAGTTTTTTGTTTGGCGATAGACAAATGAGAGTTTCTTGGATTCTGGAACAACTTGAAGTAGAAACTTGTCTCCTCCATTGTATTGTAGATAGCGTCTCTTGTAGAAAAATAACAAAGGAATCGATTACGTGTTCTTTCAAAAGTTCTGAAAATGATTTTTTTCAAAAGATCTCGTTTTATGTTTCTGAATATGAAGTCGGGAAAGAAAATATTTTTGTCTTGATTTTCATTTTTCTGATAGGGAGGCCTCATTTAGAATCTTCAAACCTCTTTTTTAAAAATGTAAACATTTGGTTGAAATTCTGTCAGATGAGGACAAAGGTCAAACGGAAGCTGCCTTGACAATCACTCCACCTGTAAAACGAGGAGAAAAAAGTTTTCATTTGATGGAAGTGTTTATAAAACTTTTATTTCACGACAAGTGTGTATGGGAAAGCATTTCTACTTTTAAACTTTTATAGATTTTTCATTTTATTTTTTTTTACTTGATAGGCCTACTATATGAAAACATAAATTTGTAAGAAATGAGAACGTCACTATATAGGTCGAAATAGGAGTCGGACAGATACCATCAATTCAAGACATTCGTTTTCATATCTGTGATGACGGTGCCCGTACTGGTTGTAATGCAGGGATACATTTTTACATACTCGCTTCCTTTCTCCTCTCCCTCTGTGTTGTCCCTATAGTTCTGGCAATTAAAAACTCAAACACGGTGCGCGCTATTTACTTCTAGTTTTAGTCTAGTTTTTTTTTAAAAACTAGACTACTTGCAAACACTTCCATGTCGAAAATACCTCAGGTCTGTCTCTCTCCAAATCCTTTTCCTCGTCGGATTTACTTCCGTCTGTCTCATCTATTACACTTATTTTCCATGTGTAAAAACTCTTTTGACTTTACAGTAATTGCATTATGAATTCAGACTGTAAATCATTAAATATTTCTTTTACAATTGCATCAGAAAAAAAAAAACTTTACATGTGTAAAAGTATTTTTGTATGTGATTGTGTTGTAGAGGGCATCTATAGATGCATGAAAGTATGATGATGTCGTGGTAGTTATCCATTTCCTAAATATAAAAAACACAATCTTTTCCCTTTGGCGAAGAATTTACAGACTTGTGACCTCACAATACCTTTAATCTCCGCCAAGAACAATACTACAGTAATTCTCCTCAATGTTCTACATAGCCTACACTTATCTAGTACGAGATTCATTGTAGATTTCCTTCTTCAGTCTTATGTCATCTTTACAAGGGTTACATAATCTGATTTCTTAATACCGGTGCATTTCATGGTTTCATGATTTCACAGTTCATGAAACAAACGAAAATCGATTCCCCTTTTTGCGTCCAGCTAAAATACTTTCCAAATAAATTCTTTTTTACTCAGCTTACACTTCATTAGCATCCTCCTCCACCGTCGCATCCTCCACCTCCACCGCCGCATCCTCCACCTCCACCTCCACCGTCGCATCCCCCACCTCCACCGCCGCATTCTCCAGCTGAACCGGAGAAGATAAAACCACCACCTCCTCCTCCTGCTCTTCCTCCTGACCGTGTTCCTGAATTAGGGCAAAATATGCAACTACAGATTATCAACAGGGTGAATACAACAACGGCGACCGATGGAACCAAATAGGCTAAAAAGATGTAATTTTCCGATCCCATGTCTGCACAATTTAAATTCGGTCTTTTCCAGGCTTTTGAGCGGGGTTGGAATGCGAAAACTAACTTGACTGATTAAACTTGCTCACTTAACTCACACTGGTTGCGTAGTTCTAGCAAATGCTAAATGCGACCACAAATCTGTCTGTTTAAAGAAAAACTACACAATGGGCACTTAAATTCGTGTAATTTGTAATGCTACGGAAATTGCGATCTTTCCTTATTGGTTCGGTGCAACAGTGCAACATCAGACCAACAGCGCATTTCTAAGAATGAAAAACTCCATAGGCCTAAGTGTGTGTAGAACTGTATGAATGAATGTGCATAGGCCTTCTG
This sequence comes from Holothuria glaberrima, assembly GCA_009936505.3. NCBI lineage: Eukaryota > Metazoa > Echinodermata > Holothuroidea > Aspidochirotida > Holothuriidae > Holothuria > Holothuria glaberrima. The sequence goes on along the minus strand of WURT03184378.1, from coordinate 9,319 downwards.
GCGTCCTTGTTCTTTGAATTTCTGCGTTATAAGCACATGCTTGGTCTTATTCGTACTCTTCCAAAGATACATATATCAGCTGTACCATTGTATATTGCTGTTGTTTTACGTACAGAGGCCTTACAAAAGTTGCTCTAGTGTATGTTTATTATAACGGCTGCAGTCTGATTAGATTATGAGAGTGCTTATTTGTACCGGGAAGTTGGCTTTAATGCTAAAATTAGTCATATATAGTGTAAAATGTAAGCATAAATATCGTTTTATAAACTCTGTTTTGCCGCTCTGTTAAAAAAGTACGATTTTGTACGTTTTGTAATACAAATTGAGGTTTGGCAGACTGTGGTGTTGTAAAACTGATTTTTATTTAACTATAGGCATACCCCTTTGCATACTTAACCTTCATCAGTTTCAAAAGTTAGGATCGTTGTTTAAAAGTTTAAGGCATAGGTGCACATGCCAGAGAGTAGGAGTGTAGCTTATACGTGGGTATGTGGCAAAGCCAATTTCTAGTGCGGAATGTTTTATTATGAATTGTTGTTTATGCATGCATGACCTATTAATCAACTTACTCTGTTTTTCATGTTATGGCAATTTAACTGTATCATTCATTCTTGTATGCTATGTGCTACTCATTGAGGTGGGAAATAAATAAATAAAAAATATGGAAAGACATGTCCCTGTCCCCCTTCCCCCGGGATCGCCGCCCATGGACTTAAGCGCGTATCTGACTTTTCCACAAATCAGCTGTCTGCATTTGTTGGTGTGAGTTGCAATGATGCACGCTTGCCTCCAACCTTACGTCATATGCATTAGGTCTATAGTTCAGTATTCAGATCATCCCCTTGGTCCGCGAGAGGTCGCTGGTTTCAATCCTGCCTGAGGCTAAGTTTCTTCCTGAAACGTTGCTTAGTACTTTCATTGACCTAGTACTTTTAACTGAGCTGAAATATTGCAGTTAAGTTTTCCATTATTACGTCATAGGAGAGCGTCCTCTTTTGTAATGAGTAGGCATGAGAGACCCAGCGACTTCCACATGCACTCAAAAATCTTTTGCTGAGTTTCCCTCTAAAATTGGACGACTGCAGCAATATTTGCTAAAATTGGTGCAGAACCCGGGGCAAAGTAAAACACCCCATTTTTTTTTATTAATGCCGCCCTCAGCTTCCTTGACTCTCATGCATAGCAACAACAAGCGATCGTTGCATTGCTTGATGCCGGAGTCAGTGGTTCATTCTGATCTTTGTGTGTTTTCAAAACAAAATCTTTAGTTTCCATGTGTTTAAACACATATTTACAAAATCATATATCCTACTCAAAAGATTAAGATAAGTTGAATCACTTCAAAAGTCATTTAAAAAAATGGGTTGCTTTTGGTTAAAATCCCTTTTCGTAGAATTCATGGCTTGCTCTTGCCACGGTTCAGTAGTCCTACATATGCCTTCATTTAGACACCAGTTCACTTCTTTTGTTGAGAAGGCTTTCTTTTTGTGGGTGAGCGGTGATCATCGCAAATTTCTCCTCCTGGCATAAACTGCACTGTGCAGCTGTCCTTTTCTTGGTGCTCGCTTGCTTTGGTATTGCTCGATAAAGAGAAATCTTGCTTCAATCTTCTCTTTGAATTCCCAGAAAAACATGGATAGCTCGGTTTTTTCCGTAAGCGCTATAATTTCGGAATGGCTTTGTATGGCTGTTATAACTTATTTTGAAAGGGCCACTTCAACTGTCGATGTATGAATGATTGGTGTTGTTATGATCAGAGAGCTGTGAGAGAGCTCCCTGCCATGATGGAACTCTTGTCGGACGCCAAACAATGGCCATTTATAGGACACTCATTTGGTTTCCTACAGTTGCATTCTTTCATTGGGATGTGGGTAGTCGAATTGTTGAGGATTGTTTAGTTGTGCGTAGCGATGATGGATTGCAAGTTACCTATGCAGCTGCAGCTGGTTTTGACGTAGTTTCGATTAAATATTTTATGTAACCGGTTTGATGGCGGGATTTGCTTGTCTAACAGTTTCAAGAAGGGTGGGTTTAATCCTATTATATTTCGTTGGCGGTAACTTTTCTTTTTTCGAGATGTTGCTAGTGGTTTGTTCGTATAAAAGGCCCTCTTTCTTCCCGTAAGCCTTTGAAGCATCATTACAGGTTGGGGCAGCATTGTGAAAGATTTGCTTAGTGAACGATGGTCCTGTACTACTTTTGCTGATGGTTTTTGGTATCTGCTTGATAATATGAGAAGTATGATTGGACCTCGCGTTGATATAAAGTGCCTGAGCCCCTGTGTTTGTAAATTTTTGGTGTTGGCCGCATTTTAGGTCAAGTCTGACCTACTGAAAGAACGGCTAACTCAAACCAGATGTGGCGGCCCGGGGAGGGATTTCCCCTCTTTCGTTTGAAACGTGCTCCTTTAAAGTTTTTTAGATGCAAAAATGGTGCGATCTTCGACAATGTGTTGAACTTTTCGTAATTTAGCGATACTTTTTTTACGATGGAGAAAATTTGCCACCGTCCTAATTGTATGGTCCTCATGAGGCACGGAGTGTATACCGTGGCAATCACGAACAAAGCGTTCCCTGTGAAATTGTGCATTAGAATTGTTGTATCTCCTATACGTTGAAAAATGAGAAAGCGTTTGAGACGACATTTAAGAATGAAATTGAATTGAAGCATAAATAACCTTCTGTGCTCTTGCCATGCTGTGCTCCTCTATAGTTAAGCTTATGTACAGTAGCAATCGCTCTAATTGCACAACCCTCACCATTGAATAAAATATGTGTGAGATGTTACCGATACTTAGCCAAATATTGCCAGCGCCGCTGACTACAGGATAAATTGGCTTGGGTCCGGAATGGTGGGTAGGAGGCAGACAGAGTAAAAAGCTTATTTTGCATGGTTTTTAAATCATATTTAACTGTTACAGGCAGTTGCACCTGCTCATTTGTATAAATGCTACGATAATTACCGCAAGTTTACCGGGAAAAGACTACAAACAGAGGAATCGAATACAAAAGAAAACATGTACAAACAGTATTTTCTACCAAGAAACAGATTCATTTAATTAGTAGTTTTGACAATTAGTAGTAAGTGTATAGTATTCTTTGAAAGATAGGATTCTCATAAAAAATGATGGTTAGTAATAACTGGAAACGTATCATACCGGCATCCAACCATGCATACAAGTATACTTTTCCAGGTTTCTTGTCAGTGGTCTCTTTACCCTATAACGTCCTCATCTGATCCCCCAAATATTTCTTGCAACAACAAATTAAAGACACTTACCGTCGTGAAGCCCATTACCCTTTTGCATGATTTGGGGACCACGAATTTTACTTCAACGTTACATCAACTAACAATATTTTTCTCTGTTTTCATCGTTGTCTACATTGTGTTTAAAGGTTTGATACTATTGTGAAACTGGAACATGATTCTATCTCTTATTGCCCTTACTATCCCATTCATGTCCGAACTTGAATGTTCCATCCAGGAGCGTAGCCATAGCCTAGGTGCAGAAAGTTGCAGCAATGAAATGTCGCCGTGTTCAAACAGGGAGTTGCATGGGAGACACTTCAAACTTATCGTAATTACAGGTCAACTTAAAAGTGTCCGTTGGCACCCAGGGCTTATGTGGTGTCTGCCACATCCTTGCTACGTTCCTGCTTTTAACCCAAGAAAACACCAGAATTATGTTCATTTTGGGACCATGAGAATTATACTAGTGCATTTACATCAAGTGTTAAATCGAAAAGGTATCCTTCAGCTTGTTGTAAATTCAAGAGAGCTCTTTGTAAGTAAACCATTTGGGTGTTGTCCTCTGTTCGTTTTTATTTACTTCCAGTTCATTTTTATTTACTTCCAATTCACTGACGTAAAGCGTCTTTTTGAAAACACCTGCAATTCAAAATTGTCTACAGTGGATATCATATATACTGAAAGAGGAACCCTTATCCCGTAGACAAAATACATTCACCTGATATGAAGAAAAGCAAAATGGGTTACTTTGTCTCTTGATTACACCTAAGTCAAAGTCATTGTAAAGAGTGACCAAACTATTATAAACAGCTTAAAAAGAAACAAGGAAGTTGGCACAAGTAAAAACTACAAAGCTATCTTTTGGAAACATGCTTCTCTTATTACTAACGATCGGATCTTTCTTTAAAAAAGCTATAACTATTTTGGCATCAACACCGGAAAGTAGTCAAATAAACTAAATTCGATTCAGAAGTGTGGTTTTTTTCAAACTAAATGTGTTTAAAATGTGCAGATTTCTTTTGCCTTTATTATATATGGCCAATGCAAATCATCGAGTAGGCACAGCTTCTTTAGAAATATTTGCGATAAAAGCCATTCCTACGCCCAATAAATACAGCAAATTTACATTGAAAAGTCGTCAAGGATTCACGAACACTGCTATCTGAACTGTTATTGTCTGCAACAATCTAACACGTTGTGCTTAAAGAAACGGCCATTAAGCGAAAAAAAAGTGTAGAACCCATAAAGTTTTTCCAAAGTTGGGGCTCAAATCATGCAATCTGGAATGTTTAATGCCTTAAAATAGCAACCCTCAGATATCCATCACATTTGCAAGGCTTATGTCAGTATCTTTACAGTTTCGAATATTGAGAGCCCCTGGCGTCGTATCTACCTTTGCTGACATTACCAAATTTGCCTTAAAACGCTACTGTTTAAGTCACAGTAAACAGCTTCATCAATACCTACATCCAAAAAATGGAACCATGAACTACACCATCGCCAGTTAGGCAAACGTCGTCAATAACTCCTATGCATGTGGCTCCTTGAAACGTCAAAATTGGAAGTAAAAATTTGATGGACTACAAAAACATGTTGCCCAGCAATGCTAAGCTGTACAATGCTGAATGAGAGAACTAAATTTACATTTCATTTTAAAGATGTAAATTTTCCTTTGTATTAAATGTATTTTTTCAGAGTTAAATTTTAAGCGTATAAGGAACGCTACTGCTTAGTGGAATGGCTAGGATAGTAGTTATTCTTTTGCGGTTCACAGCATATTGTTAAAGTATCATTGAATCAAATGCCTTGACAATAGACGTTTTCGGAAATGTTTCAACGCAATGCAATAAGGAAGTGGGTCAAAGGTGAAGTGTACCACGCTAACAATGTGCTTGTGTGTTTAACACTAGTCAGGGTACCCCTAGGTCCTTACAAGTTATACACAGGCAAGTTGCCATGGTACACCTTGACTGGGTGACCCGGCAGGAGCACCGAATTTCCGAAAACGTCCATTAATGTCAGAGCAATTCATGAAGAAGATAATTTCAAATACACTAGACCTTATGCACATGATGTCACAGGCAGAAAGTGCTCCCTCCTTTGGAGGAAAAGCGCGTATCGTTGCAAGTTACACCAACAAATGCAGACAGCTGATTTGTAAACCAATCATATACGCGCGTAATTCTACTACACGTGAGTGAGATTCAACGCCGTTCGTGCACGTGTGCTTCATTGTTTCCTCCAAATTGACGTCAGTGTGACGTCAATGCATAAGGTCTACGTGCAGAGCGGACGTCACTGCAATTTCATTCGTTGGCAGTTGCGTTGGAGTTCTCCATGGCCATTACTGAAAATTTGAATAGACGACATAAATTTGATTGTTTCATAAAAAAAGCGTTTTTACATGATCTGCGTTAAGAAAACTCTTCCATTCTTTATTTTTCAACCGTTTAATATGCAACAAATCCACCGATTTAAGCTAAAGGGAAAGTAAGCACGGAAAAGACAGAACGTTACAAACTTCTACTATCTTTGTTTGACAATAGACAAACGAGAGTTCCTTGGATTCTGGGACAACTTGAAGTAAATTTTTTCTCCTCCATTGCATCGTAGATAGCGTCTTTTGTCGTAGAATAATAACGACGAAAATAGAGTAGTTTTTTTTTTCAAAAGTTCTGACATTACGTTGAATGTTTCTGAATATAAATTGTTGGCAGCAATATGTTTGGTCTTGATTTTCATCTTCTGATAGGGCCTCATTTAGAATCTTCAAACCTCTTTACTGAATATATTAGCTTTTGGTTGAAATTCTATCTGATGCGGATAAACGTCAAACGGAAGTTCTCTTAACAGACACTCCATCTACAAAAGGAAGAAGAAACAATATTTTCATAACGATCAAGTGTTCATAAAGCTTTCATTCCATGATCAGGGGGTATGGAAAAACGTTTTCCTACAGTCAATTATTTCAAATGAAAGTTCTTTTTCATACTATCTGAAAACATTGGTCTTCAGTTTGCCATTAAACAGAAGGTTACAGATTGTGAGAAAGCTCAGAAAGGAAAACGTCATGTTTTATACAGGTAGAAATAGAAGTCAGGCAGATCCCATCCTTTGAAGACATTCATGTTCATATTAGACAGTCCGCCCGGAGCATTTAATCACAAGAAAAGAGACAACAGATTTGATAATCTGATGATGTTAGGATGTGTATAAATTTGAAGAATCGGTGTTGCACTGGAGCTTATCCTGTACTAGTAGCCTACGGGGCCCAAAATAGAGGGCCCCTTAATGATCAAGTTCACATTAAGAGAGAAAAGGATGAGAACTACTCGGAATGATTAAAAATGCACGGTAAGACACTGAAACACCGGTGACAGCAATTTTCTCCTGTATACTGCCATAGACAGCAGCCTTAAAAGGGCCCACCCAACATTGTAAAACTCATAGAGAGAGAGAGAGGGAATTTTCTTTTTCTTGTTTGGACAGCAACTTCCAGCTCCTGCGCGTTATTTCAGACAGCAGCCCCAAAGGGCCCAGGGCCCTCATATGGTTTATTCATATGAAGAGAGACAATGATGACACCAACCTCGAAATCACTACGATAGCAAACCACTAAAATATTTATGACAGCAACTTTCTCCTGATAGTTTTACAATTAACTAAACTACTCTCAAACCCTTCCATCTCCAAAAGACATCAACTCTCTCCGAATCCTTCTCCTGGCGTTCCATATACCTTCTTCGGTTTCATCTATTTAACTTATCTTGCGTGTGTACAAAAATCTTTTGACTTTCGAGAAATTGAAATATGATTTTATACTGTAAAGCATTAAATTAGTCATTTACAATCCCCCAGAGACACAATATTTCATATTTTAACATATTTTTATATGTAATTGTATTGTAGGGAATCTTTGAAAGTATGATGACTGGGTAGTGAATGACCTTTGGCTATATATTCGCCTGAATATCCAGTCTTTAAAAAGGAAATCCATCAAAATTTCATTTGGCAAGGATTTTACAGTTTATTCTCTTGTAACCTCATATTACTGTACCTTTCATCTTCCCCAAGAAAAATGTAACACAATTCTATTACACAATGCTCTGCATAAACTTGATATCTAGTAAGAAATACATCGAAGATTCTCTTTTTTAAGACTGATATTATCTTTACAAGGTTTACAAATTCTGATTTCCTAATACCTTTGAAATTCATCGTTTCACGGTATCACCTCTCGCAATCTCTGATACCTTCGAGCTCTAGCAATGTGGTACTTCTAATAACTATTCAGCGTCCGCATTAAATGTATGAAAAGTGTGCAAAGTTTTCAAATAGAAAAGATTTTAGGTTTTCATCCATGGCGACCTTAAACGAACCTTGAGCATCAAAAACTATAGGATTCTTCCTCTTAATACGGTAAATGAATATACCATATATGGAAACTATCGGTCATTGTCTTCTTGTTAAAAGCTAACTCTGACATACGCACATACACACAGCAAACACTTGTGACTGCATTGCTCTCTTTTGCCTTTCGTAAGGGATGAAAAGGTACGGATTAGCATGGTAATATTTTGAATACCTTTAGAAACTCAATTTTGTTGATGAGACGTTGCTATGAAACTCTGGTATAGGTCTCGTTCTAAATTCAGATCCAAAATTGAAAACTGACAAAGTGTTACGAATAAACTGCTTTTTATGACAATCAAGTGTATTTTGCAAAAAAATAAGAACACCTGCATCAAAGGCAACAACTGTTCATGACAAAACTTTATTTCCCTATCTGCGTCATACCTTTTCAAATTAATGCTCTTTTTACTCAACCTACGTTTCATTAGCATCCTCCTCCACCTCCACTTCCTCCATCTCCAACGCCACATCCTCCAGATAGACCTACTCCGGTAACACCACCTCCTCCTCCTCTTCCTCCTCTGCGCCCTTTTCCTGCATTAGGGCAACAGAACATGTAAAGAAAGAGAGTCCCGAAAAATAATACACAGGTGCCCAACCCAACCACAATTCACAATTCAGTCCTCTCCAGGTTGTAGAACCGGCTTCAGATTCCTGTACAGTATGTCTAGTTAATGCCTTGATTGTGCCCGCCTTTAAACACAACAAAATGTCATTTGTCTGAGTAGGTGTTGCAGTATGTGTTCAAAAGTCATATCGAGACGAGAATGACTGACTGAACTTCACTGCACACACTGATTACTCGTTTCCAGCAAATGCTTATCGCGACCGCAAATTAGTCTGTTTTAAAACTACACAAAAGTCTCTTGTTCGTTTAATTTATAAAGCTACGAAAATTTCTATTCCTTTTCTATTGGTACGATGCAGCACAAAACCAGCAGCCCATTTCTTTGAAAACTCCGTGAACATGTGTATTGTTGCAAAGGGTGTATAAAAGCGTGCTACTACACTTGTCTTTCAGTACGTAGTTCGCTTATGTCTATATATAACTCTGACAGAAATATTATCAATTAAAAAGAATCTGCTCTTATGTTGCAAATGTCTCCGTTGTTAGCATATGTTGGAGCTTATCCAAAACCTTGTTGACATGGAGAAGTGACGTGTCACCGACCGACACCATACTGGATTCGTACATGGATAACTGACTAACAGAGGCCAGGATTCTCAACAAGTATTTATAAATTAGTAAATAAAGTCGATGGTGCCCTTCTCTCTATATCAGATTCGAAGAGGCTGTGACGTCACGCTTGTAGGCTGATAGACCCGAGGCGCAACCATTCATAAAAATTCATAAATACTTTAATTTTGGAGAAGCTAAAAAGCGAAAAATCTTCCTTTTTAGCATTTTTCATTGATAATGAATTATTCTACCAAGATGCCCAAAAGTTTGCAGGTGTCAAGCGACGACACGAAATTAAGTCTCACATTGAGTATGAGCTGCCTGCTTTCTACGTGTAGTATACGACTATGATGTAGTCTAAAGTACAGTGCGGCGCATACGTAAGTGTATCTGCGCATACATATATATATATATATATATATAAAACGCTAATTCCCCCCTTAAGGCGAAAGTCTTTATATCTTCCTACCTTAAGGC
>WURT03184367.1:0-10172 GCA_009936505.3 Holothuria glaberrima | reverse complement strand
TATCTTGTAATGTTCAATATAATTACTTGAAAGCCAATGAACTTTGCCCTTTCAATATTTGTGATTCTAAAGGTTCAATAATGATTTGTTTAATCATCATTTGAGGTGCGAGGTACTATAAGAAGTTTACAGGTTCATATCCGGAACTGGAACTGGATATTTTTTCATCATCCGGCTGGATAGTCCGGCCGGACCAGATATCCAGTGCATCCCTAGTTTTTTGTCTGACACACATAGTGATGTACAAATAGTAAACTGAGCACTTACAGACATAACCAGATAAAATACAGTACCACAAACATCACAATCAAACTTACTGTACAGCTCAACACTGCATCCAAAAATGCACTGGTCACAAAGCAAATTATGAAACCTCCAAACTGTTCAAATTCTGAACAAGTTTTAAAACAAACCCTTCAATATCTTTGAAGTTGATCAAAAGCTGCATAAAACTTGTTAAATTGGAAATGTTTAAAGGGGCATCCTAAAAGTGCCTTTCAAAAGCAACCATTTCTATGCTCAGGACTCAAAATCACAAAGTATCAGAGACCATATCTGTCATACCCCTTTAATTTGCCTTCGTAACCCTCAAAGATCATCTACTCTAAGGAAAAAATATTTTGAATATAATAATCTTTAGTATTACTTTTATTTGGTATTATCCTCCACTTTCAAAATAATGGTATGACCACCTCAGCTCTGGTTTGTGATACACCAGCCATTCTAGCATTTGCTCTTCAAGGGACTTTTCTTATTAACTAGAATGCCATGCAAAATAAATGGTAACACATCCAGTCTTTCCTGAATCGATAATGGTGTCCCTCAGTGGTCCATTCTTCATCCAGAATTATTTTCCCTCCATGTTAATTGTACTTATACCATTGTTTCCAATAGAGAGCTTCTTTAGGCATATGCCACCACTGTTTTGGTCTCTGGGAGAGTTTCTAAAATTGTTGAAAATATTTTCAGTAGAGAACTAGCATTATTTTGTACATGGTTTCAGACAACAAAAAGTCCCTGCATCATGGAAAGACAAACTTTTTGTTTGGTAGACGTAGTATTGTTTGAAATTGCAATTCAAAGGTATTCAGAAAAAGAATTATAACTCTGTTAAGTATCTTGGTGCTGAGCTCAATGCTTGCCTTAGTAGTGGAAAAGTGTGTGGACTTTTGGAAAAAAAGTCTAAACTGAGATTACAAATTTTCAAAATAAATTGATTGGGTGTACTTCAGGGTTTAAAGTTTGCTACCCTATACTTAGCGCTTTAAAATTCTGAACTGACTTACTGTTGTTTACAAAGTTCATTTTTTAAAAGTTGACTCAATTTTCCAAATATTTGCTAAATCTGTTCCAAATTACTTTTCTAATCCGATTATGTCATGGGATTATATATATGTAAACAGGAGGTAAGAGAGGGGCAATGTAGATTAATAGGACCAGGAGAAGTGAGCATTCTATCAAATTAACCATTGTATATAGCTCTGGTTTTAGTCAGTCTACTGTACCTTTCTCTATACAGCTAGTAAGTTGTGGAATTCTCTCCTGAGCTTTAGAGTATCATTAGCCTAACTGCTTTTAAATAGAAAGTAAAAAATTATTTTCTTGACTTGCTTGTAAGCTGAGGAATTTAAATGATTTTATCTATTTTTGAGTCAGTTCTAGCTTTCTCTTTGTTTTACAATTTTGTACTCTTTGTCACAGTTTCTCCATTTGTGCTCTTTAATAGTTGTGTACTTTTGTACAGGAACCTCAGTGGAAATAAGTCCAATGGTCAAACTTTTTTGTGGTTATCCCCACATCTGGCATTCTCCTTCTTTGATTTATCTTGGTATTTACTAAAATCAAATCACTTCCAACTAACAGTATTAGCAACATGAACCCTGAACAAGTTTCATGATAATGTTATATGACTATAGATATTGAACATTTTGTTCAACATCAACAAATGCATTTCTACAAGACGACCTCTTAATAGTAAAGTACATCAGGCTTCAAGCTACAGTTATATTTGTTCCAATTAATCTCCCTCCTATGCAACTTCCCTATTTTCCTTCCTGCCCTGTAATCGTATTACTGTCAATGTAAATGCTGCGTACTCATTACATAATCAAAATAGGAGTGGCAGGGTGCAAGATCAATGCTGCAACTAGGCAGGCCTATCACAATAACTTGTCATTTTTCCTTTTTGAAGAGACTTCCTTTATAGCCAGCAACACTCAAAGGGGAAACAAAACTACTCAACATAATTTATGGAGGTAGGAGGGGAGCAGGGTAATGAATGAGGCAGGGCAGTGGGTGGGGTAGGGCAATGGGTGGGGCAAGGGAAGGGAAGAAGATGGAGGGCATACTAAAAAGCTTCCATCCAGACCAGAGGATCCACAACAAAGCACAAGAGTAATACAAGTTTGCTATAGGAAAGGGTAAGTATACAACACATCTACAAAGAGAATCTTCCTTCTCTAATCTTGAGGAGATGAAACGTTAATTGTAAAATTGTGGTCAAGTTGTCATACACAAACATTTGCAAAAATGTAACCAGCAATTTGCGTTCAATTAACAAATAGAAAATGTTTGCAATACAATGAATATACTCTAAACATCAAGGCAATCAATACAAATGTGAACAAATAGTGTAGCAGAATGAAATGGATTCTGGTTCAAATGGTGAGATGGCAAATAAATTGCAACATAGCAGATATTAAGCACAACATACAAAACAGGATTTAAACTGAATAAAACATTTTGTGAATGTCGGCCAATCCAAGCAGTAGAATACAGAGAACTGCTTTTGGTTTCTTCAAATGTCTCTCAAATTACCTGCTTCCCCCCTACTAGCAACCTCCGCACAGTAAGCACATATCATTACAAAAGATTATTTCACCAAAGGTCACAAGTCTCACCCAACTTTCAAAGGTCTCCAGAATTTTGAGATGCCATCCTAGCCTCTGCAAAACTTTTTTTTTTCCTCCAGTCAATTTATTTGCCAGTTATGACTCATAAATCTAGGACAAGACGTAAATATTACTTTGGCCAAACCAAATGATTTCAAATACATGATAGGATGCTGAAAACATCAGGTCAGTTTTTCATCTGAACTAATCCTACACAAACCCCCTGTGTTTTATGCAAATTCATGCAAGGTCTCATCACAAAACACAATCTGTTTCTCTACTAAAGAAATGCTTCACCAAATGCTTCGCTCACCAGCATTCTAGATTATTTTTAGAAATGTATGTGTAACATACTTCTCAACTAGAGCTGAGCCTAACCTTCAGATCTGGTGTACAGAAAAATTAAGACTTTGAGATGTTGGTCACTGCATCCAAATTTCAATCTCCTCTGGGTTCAGCAGTGGCTCTTCGAGCATGTTATTAGCCTTGCAGGACTTTTCACAAAATGTTTTATGGCGGATAGGTAAAGAAGGAGTAAAATGAATGGTAAAGGAGGGGGGGGGCACTCTGCTTCATAGGAAGACTTGGTGAGACAGGATGTATTGGAGGAAGAAATCATTTCAAAAGGGTGAACGAAACTCACCTTAGCACTGCCAATTTGGTCCTTCCTGAAAGATTCTAGTCTGACAATAAGCTGCTCTCTAGCAAGTTCCAACTGTGAAAATGAATGAAATAGAGAGCATCTTAACAAAGGCTTAGGAAAATCAAAAACCTTTATTCTATGAGGCAGTCAGAAGAATGTATAGAGTACAGAAGTTTGTTAAGTTGAATCCATTCATACAGAAATGGGCAAAAAGAATTCAGTGTCCATAGAGGTGTGGTGCCAGGCCCTAGGTATGGGGTGTGCACTCAACTCCCACAATTCACACAGTACCCCTCCCTTCTTCTAACCCAATTCCCCTTTAACAATGCCAACAGAACATCAAAAGACAAAAGTCTCTTCTCGTAATGTGGGCACATACTCAAGATGAAGAGATTTTGATTGTTCTTAACAGCAGGAAATGCCTAACTCATCATCCCATGATAGTGACATTCCTGCATGCCATGTAAGGGAACCTCATAATCAAGGATGATTTGTATCTGTCAATCTACCTGGCACTTGGGGAGCAAAACAAATCTCTCAAGGACCTGACATGTCAGTATAATAAATCTATCCTCCCTAAACTTGATGTGCACAAAGATGGACTTCCATGCTTTGAACAAGTACCACATTTCTCAATAGGAACATTTTACGATATGAACTTCTTTTCCATTTTTAGTGGTAATTAAATATTCATCCAGACTTAAAACACATTCAGGGACATTTTTCTTGCACAATCACGGTGTAGAAAACAAGTGAAAAAGGCGGTGTGTTTAATTTTTTAATTCGGAGGGAAAATGCCGTCTCCACACCCCCCAATTTGAATTAGTGTACCCCATCATCCTAATTCAGGAATGGCTCCTTTCATTCATGACAATATTTTTGTCACTTATTCATTAAATTTATGCAGAACAATTCCTTGGTTTAACTTCAGTTTTCAATGTTTTTATACAGAAAAATAATGAAAAATACTTCTGAGCAAAATAAGGAGGAGATTTGTAAGATTTAGCAGATTTTTGAAAGTAACTTTGGGCAGCTGCTTTCGCTCTTTAAGGTCACCTAACCAATGGTTGTGCTCCAAACATATTCTTTGAACTCAACAAAAGTACAATATGTTAAGAACTTAGATAAAATGTCAACATGTGAAATCTTGGAAAAAAGTCACTTCCACAAACAAAGTCAGAAATCAAACAAGCCAAAGTTTTTATTCAAAAATGTTTAAGTACCATAACAAATTGACCCAGTTTCCTCTGAAGGTTGTCCCATGCATCCGAGAGGGAAGTAAGTTTACCAAGTATATGGTGCCATTGTTAACATGACAATACTTTATGAACTCCCAGACAATTGTTAAGGATTCCAGGATAACAAGTGCAAGCTTTTTTTGTAATTAAGCCCATAAGCAACAGGGGAACTCTGCTGTGCCGAAGCCTCACAGTGCAACTGGCCTGCTTGAAAGATCCACCTACAGACTCCTCTGCCCTGACCTATCCACCAACACCCCAAAAGAGTGAATAACAATTGATAGTCAGGAACTACCTCCCATGTTATCAATGCCTAACTGTTGATGAAAGTCACACAGCAAAAAGGTTTGAAACTATTAAACCTGACAAATCCCCTTGGAGTCAGTTAGATCACACAACCATGCAGGCTTGACAGATCCAGAGGCCCTTTGCAGTCACTCACATCCTGGACCTTTACAATAAACCAATGCTCAGAACACTGGGGACCCGTATGCAGAAGACAGACCAAATACCGCCAACAAGGATGCAAATGTGCTGCAAATCCCAAATGTCCCACCCTCACCTTCCCTAACACTCACTTACAGTAGTAAGGTACATATGATAAGTTTGTTAGACCAGCAATCAGGACTGGCAAAATTGTTTTTTTTTTTCCCAGGAAGGGAGTCAAATTTTTCAAAATTCCTTTAGAATTTCCATGTATAAAAAAGAGGTAAATTTCCCTCCACTACCCAAATTACCTGGAAGGGAACCCCCAGATTCCCAGCGTTTTTTGCCTATGGGCCAGAGATGAAAACTTGTCATACCATTCTACTTATTACTCTGTTCTTGCTCCCTCCTTTCTCAAATGTTCCCCATCCCTTCCTCCTCCAAAGGACTTGCAGGTATGACTGATATTATTGCGGCCACTATTGTCACTTGGCAAGGAAGTTACTTTTTCCAACCATTCACTGCAAAATATACCCTACTAGTATGAGCTGACTCTTTCCTTCTCAATAAAATTAAGCTTTGACCATTCTGTGAAAGCCAGTTAGCTCCCCACCTACTTCTCTGTTTTGGTAAGGATGTAGGCCTACATTTGCCACCTTGAAAACACTTGCTTCCTGGCAAGACTGGTCCACCCAAAACATTCGGTTTTATCACCAAGTACTGTTGTGTACCATAAAATACAAAAACTGTACAGCTAGCCTTCAAGTTGTCATATGTTATATGTATTAATCAATGCAAAGCCCAGCACAAGCACTGCATCGCCACACAGGCTGGAGGGTAAGTATCACTATGGGCTCTAATCTGCTGTGGGAACAGTAATAGACACTTACACTGATCACCAACAATTCAGCTTACAAGCTAAAAATAGCCTTCATGGATAGGTTCGTTTACAGTGAGTACTGTAGGAAAGATAATGAACTTACCATGCGGTCTCGTTCATCTTCAATAAGACTGATGAGTTTACCAAATTCCTTGAGAGATTTTGCTGTAAAAACAAGAGGCCAACACAAACTTTGTTACTTGATTCATCCCAGCTTGAATTCCTTTCTTTTAAAGGTTTAAGGTCATGAGTGATGAGAGCCAGCCAGTTAATACATGAGGGTGTGAACAGTATGTTGTTCTATTTTGTTTTTTTTTTCTTTTTACCTAAATCTACTCCTACTCTGAGCCTTAAATGATACAGTAAGCATGAAACCATACATAAGTTTCTTTGAAAACTGCCCTTTTTGCAAGATCATTTCAAAGAAGGAGAAGCCTACTTTCCAGCAATTTGAAAAAATTATTAAAGTATCTTGGATTTTCATATTTCAGTTCTCACATCAACTGGGTGGGAAGGAGAAGGCAACGGAAAGGGAAAGTGGGAAGGAGGAGGCAAGCGAAAAGTGGAAAGAGAGTGGGGTTAGGTTCCTAGGACAAATTCTGTTATAAAAAATCTGCATTTTTGTCTAAAGAAGGATGCAGTTAGCACAGGTGTTTTCAAATCCTTACCTTGAAGAACAGTGAACATTTTATTTTTTCAATTTTCTACCTCAAATTTGATGTGTGTAATGAAAATTCAAAACAGCAAATGGAAGATACATTGTACAAACACTACATGTACCCTTTTCATACTAAACCCAGGAGTATCTAGAGACCAGGCTTTGAAGGTGAAACCAATCCATCCAACAAACAAAAGAAGGAAAGAATATGGAAAACAACACATTGTTGAATGATCCTTTTCATTCAAGAGGCAGCACATTTCCTATGAATCATTATTTTCCCAGACCATCCATTTCCTGGACCTTGTAAAGTTTTAGAACTTTTTCAATTTCTACTGTACAAGTAGTTTCATGTAGGGCTAGATGTACCGTTTTTAACAAAATTCGCATCATACTTCGCCACCCACAAAATCCCAACCAGTCATTTTCATGTGAACTTCTTTCATTACCACCATTATCATGTGTACAGTAGTAATTATGACCTATGATACCTGTCCTAACAATTCAAACTGTAATGCGGGAGACAGATTTGTAAAACTTTTATTTTGTACCTTGCCAAGGTTAGCTTTTTTTTACTGTTTTTTATTTTCCTTTGTTTCTTCTTTAACATGAGATTGCCTTCATATTCTGAGCAAGAATTAGGAAGAAACCTGGAAATTTCAAAAAGATGGATTCACTACCACTAAATTTGATTTTATGCACGGCACAATGTTCACCAAACCAAAATATTGTGTTTCACATATGTTCTTTGTAAGTAAATGTATTTATTTTCAAGTGACAGTTGTATTGGCTAAATTCTTCAACCTTCAATTGGCTACAGCACTGCACAGTCTACATCAGAAGCAAAACGGCACGCATACATTGACCAGTATGTATACAGATAAGCCTACAGCTGAAAAAGTGAAAGCTCTCTCTCTCTCCCACAGCATAACTCTTCAAGTGCATATGTGTTACAGATTATTCAGGCAAACATTGCATAAACTAAGAGCTCTTATCGAAGTACTTGTACACACTGTGTAGAGCAGAATTAATGCTTTCATTTTACAGTATTGTTACAACAGTCTCAGTGTTTTTCAAACTGCAACACCTAAACGACAATATTTTTAAATTTTTTTCCATCTTTTTACAATCTGATGAAAAGTATTAACTCCCAACAACTTACTAGTGTTGGTATTCATGAGCTGCCATACAGTATCTATCCCTAAAAGAACATTTTTATGAATCCTGACCACAGCAAGACATTCAGAGAGCTATATTTAGCACTTCCCGCCCCGTGTTACTGCCACTTTGATACCCTGCCTACCTTCAGTTCTCTTTTGTGTCAAACAAGAGGTAATATAGCAAAGGGGTTGTACAGTACATGCCAGTGAAGAGAAATGCAATACTACCCCTCCTTGATCACATTGCTCACCAGCTGATGCAACTACCAATGCAGTACTCCCCCTCCCTGATCCCACAGCTCATCAGCTGATGCTATCAGATAGTAAGTCTCACACTTACATATGTCTGTTTCATCGTCTGTCTGTGAAGTTCCTATACACTCAAAGTTAAAATTGACTAAAGTCTCTGAAAAGGCCCTCTGTGCCTTTGATAAATCTGAAAAAAAGGGAAGAAAACATGAAACTTAAAATTTGTATGACAAGCCATTTAAGCATACCATTACTCTATAATTTTGTACTTGATAAACTATCACAATGTTCTAAAATATTGACACTGTACATGCATGAGTCACACAACAAACCATGCATACAGTATATGGCAACATATGTGAGTGTCAGAGTAACAAAAAGTTTTCCAATGTTGGTGAAATCTCCTAATATACCCAACAGTAACCTTTTGTTAAGAATACTACACGAAGCTCTGAAAGTACAACCACAAACTATTCACAATTCAAAAAATAAAAAAATAAAAAAATTTGACTTGAAAAATACTTTTAACTGGAGAATATTTAATGAAAATAGTTAATTTATGAAAAAATCAGATTAAAATAAAGTACTGTATGTGGCTGTATGACAATGTGCTGTACAACATACATGAAGCCTAATGAAATACTGAAAAACACCTCATAATACAGTATGATTTCAAGAGCATAAGCAGCCAAAATTTTTTTCTTTTTATCCCCACCCCATCCCACCCCACCCCACTTGTCTCTTTTTTGTTCCAGGAATAGTTCCATGACTGTGCAATTAGGTTCCATGCTATAGGTGTGAGTTTACATCATTTTAGAATGAACAACAACATATCCAATGAAATATTCGAAAAATTTTTTCTTTTTTCTTTCTATAATCTTGTTTATAATTCTGACAGTTCACTCACAAGATCAAAATCAAGCCAAATCTATTTACTTTCCCCATCTGTTCATATCCTTCATATCATGTCTTATTTATGCTAATAAATTCTATCTTAAAAGGGGTTTTCTTGCACTCCTGCAACACACTAAGACACACCACAGATACAAATGTGAACTGACCAAACAGCCAGCCTGCATTCTCTTCAGCAGCAACCTGTATCATCATCCCGCAGCACTCAGTGTATCTTTAATACAACCTACAAGACCAAGTCACAATTTATATGAAATCTTCACAGCTGCAGTACAGTGCTTTTGGTTACATGACACACCACACAGCTCACAGTGGGCTAATGACACCGTCTCCATGCAATTACACTGATACTTCACCAATTTATACAGAGCGTGGACTGATCCACTACTACTGTCTATATAAACCATAACCAACCACTGAAGGACTCAAAATGAGAAAGAGAGATAAAACACAGATGTTCTGTGTGCCATACACAGGGAAAAGTGGAGAATTGAAAGTATCACTCCAGACTTCAAATTAACTATTTTTATCTTGTTGTATGTTTGGAAAATTGGAAAGGAATTTACAGTGATGTCTCAGAGAGCATCATATTTTTGTAAACTGAAAGTAGAGACAAGCCTCAGAAATTTTGTGTTACTGATCTTCGTGTCCATCAGATATTCACTGAAAAGTACTCACTGTGCAGTAAAGCTGTGGTCTTGTGTAAGAGCAGGAGGAAAAGGAGGAAGTGGGGAATTGGGAAAAGTTGTTCAAGGAAAATTAAAACCATTAAACAAGTCACGAGTGCAAGAGAGCAATATTGAATGTGGTGCAGATCAATAAACATAAAATAATCCCATTTGAGTACTACATACCGTATACACTACAGGTATATGTAGTAACTCTTAATGGGAAATATTGTATTTGAAAAGATTTCATAAAATGATATCAATGTAATCTCATTGTGGTCTTTTCCCGTCTCCAAACATTAATCACAAATAGCTCGCAAAATACCAACACTAATCTCGCGAAATATGGAGAAAAAGAAGCAACAATTTCTTCATCGAAGCGGCTCATTATCGAACGATAAGCCTCGCCTACATTGCAACATTTTGTATTGCTGCATATTCATTTAG
>WURT03184345.1:0-10172 GCA_009936505.3 Holothuria glaberrima | reverse complement strand
ATCATGTCCCACTGTTCTGATCCACTACGCCATAACCAGTGGGGATTAGGAATCTAAGGGGAACTTTTGTCATTTTATGTGCTGAGGAAAATATAAAACTTTGAAAGTGTGCACAAGGGCCTGACTAACATGCTTGCAGAGCAGGGGGGGCCTGGCCCCGAAATGCCCCCCCATGGCTACGGGCCTGTGCTGTGCGTAGCCTATGGATAGAATGAATTGAAAGAGTCAGTTTTGCACATGACTTGGGAAAGTGTTGAACTCGCAGTACTGTATTGCCGAGACGCTGATATAAATAATTTAACCAGATTGTATGGATGAGTTTCTGTCTCTCTTTTAATCTATATGTTCAGCCCTTTATCGGACAACGTTCAGGTATACATGGAAAATAATTCATAACAGTAGGCTTGCCGAAAGCCCAATCGAAATGGACTCCGGTGGCCCTTATTTTGCCTAGAGTCAAAATTGATAGGAAAAGCTCACTTCGGCCCTAAGCCCCGTGTCTATAACCGTAGGAACACACTCAGCTTAGGAAAATTTTAAGGCCATGCGCCACGCAGGCTAATTCACTGCAGCTACCGCAATTTGACTGACGGATGCACTTTTGCACTGAAATCAAAGAGTCCCTCTGAAGGTAAGGATGCAAGTCTAGAAAAAGGAAAGACCGATCTCACTCGTCAGCAAGCCACAGTGAAATTCAGGTGGCGACGACTGTCTTGTGCACTGAACAAGAGAGTTCCTCCGACAGGGAGAAATTTTATCAATTTTTAGCTTCTAGTGGGGAGCTGTGACTTGAACTCGCTGAGTGTCGAACGAAAACGCTTGCTAACAGGTTGTAGAGCCTGTAAATTAAGGGTTAAGGGTTGGAGGGACAGCGAGTAAAAGTGGAAAAATAGTGTCGTGACCCAGAAAGCGGATGTAAAAAAGAAACTGGTTTTACTGCTAGCCTCCACTGGGTTTATGTGGTCGTGTGATATTTTTGTTGATATTGACAATGTTGGTTTGTCCATGTTGGTCGGGTGGGTGGTGTGACAAAAATTCTCCAGGCAGGCAGCAGTTTCCAAAGAAATCCATAACGTATTTATCGGAGTTTGAAAGCTGGTAAAACATGTTGTGAGTTGGTGTGGGACTTTCCGTTGCTATTCTCGGTGGTTAGCGCAAGCTTCTTGCGCCAGCCAGCCAGCCAGACCCTCGGGAGTTGTCTGGCTCCCTCAGCAGCGGTCGACAGACCAAAAAAGCCTTAGCCGCTGCTGCAAAAGTGCTTGCATTTGATTTGCTCAGCGGTGAAAGGAGGCCGGGCGCTGTGCCGTTTTACTGAGAACGCCAACTAGCTAAGATCACGGCGGCCATTTTGTAAGCGTGACCTTGACCTTTTTCAGATCGTGTGCTAAATGGATAGCGCAGACTTAGGTCCATATAGGGTTGGTAACCCTTACTTAAAAGTGGATCAAGGTCACTTCGAAATCAGATTAAGAGCAAAGAGTGAGAGTTGGGCTAACCCTAACTCTCCGAGTAAGGATTGGGTTGGGCAGTCCCGAAATTTTTTGGATGCTCCGTCCGTAAAGAAAACAGTTAAATATCGTGCTCATTACGTACGGTTTTAGACCTCTGGTGACCTCATTTGACCTCTGATCTTCCCTGCAATGTACATTTTCCTTTCTCTCATCACGACAAATCTATATACCCAGTGTGAATACTATCCATCATTCTGTCTTGAGATAACGTGCTTATAAGCAATTTCATCCTTTTTCGTAGTTTCACTTCCGGTGAGACCAGATAACCTCTGTCCTTTACCAAAAGCAATAGAGTTCAGTAACCTACCATAACATATCTACATTCTAAGTAAGAAAAAGTATCCTTTCTTTCTACCTTAAGAAATCGTATTTAAATTGTTTTAGGCTTTTGACCACTTGTGACTTCAAATGGCTTATGATCTCCACCAAAGGCAATAGGGTTCTTTTTCTATATTACCAAGTATAAAAGATATCCATCATTGCTATCTTGAGATATCGTGTTAACAAGCTGAGCGTCACAAAACACATATGCACATACTACTACAATCACGCATATATACACTCGCCAGCGTGTTTGCATAGATTTCTTCTCCCTCTTGAGAGGAAATAAAAGTAGTGAGAGCAAGTGCTGGGTTCCCGAATTCTCAAAGGTCAATGTTTTTAGCAAGTGACCTTTATGTTAGTTTTTAATCTCACCACACATAATCTCAAGGGTACACAGCGATAACAGTGGAGGTAAGTTCACTGATGGCTGGTCCGACATCCCACAAAGTTTGGTGGTGAGTAACTCTGCTTGCTCATTAAATACAACCAGGAACTTTTTCAAGATGGAAAAATGAAAGGACGGAGTCAACAGCTTCCTTCTTGAGGCCCATTTATGACCTTTGCTGAAAACAAAAGACTCATAAAGATAAATTTGTGTTTCTTGCGTGAGTGCAATACTTATCGAAACACTTTTCTATTTGGCAGGTAAATGAAAAAAGATACTGTGTAGTAAGGAATCTTACAACCTTGCAAAGCAATTTGCTTTATGAAAGAAATAAAACTCTTAGGAACATGTGTCTAAGGCGACCTAAGATCTGAACAGTTACCAATACTTCTTGAAATTTTTATATCATAATGACATCTCATTTCTTTAAAGTGGAATAACAGACGAACAATTACATTTGGAGGTTTTAACAAAAGCAAATGTAGCTGATTAAGTAGGCTACATAGTAGCAAATTGGTGGTGAGAATATTTTATCGCCGTAATGCATCCTGAATGCAGTCATTAATTTTGCCAGTACTTCCTCATCCTCAGTAAATTGCACTAACTTGCCTAGAACTACTCTTTCTGCTATCTCCAAAATCATATTTTACTCGACAGTGATGGACAAAGAATCACATATCTGTCGTGTGTTGCAAGTGAATAAATAGCAGTAGCAAAAAGTAATAAGATAAATTCAACTTTGTGGTACCTTAGCAAAAGTCCGTCACCCAACCACGGGGAAGCAAAGGAAGTGTAAAAAAATCCTTTGTCATCGTGTTTCGTACTACGAAGAACTCTCTGTAATGAGTGAAATTAAACTCAAAACATTTAGACAGGAAAAGCACATTTGATTTGCTTATCTAATTTTACCAAACAGCTACATGAAACATCAGAATTCAAAGTGTATCTAGTATCCTAACACTACATTTTGTTGTCCTGGTTACCTAGCCTTAAAGGCACTCTAATCTCACACCAGACAGTGACAATTTTCCCAACCGAGTTGGCTGTTAGCTCCTCCAATTTAAACCGAACCACCTGGCTTAGTACATCTCTTACCCGAGCCACAGAAGGCTGCGCTGAGTTTAAATTCCTGTAGGTAATATTGCCAAACACATTATGTGAGATTAATCGTGAACACAGCTGACTGTATCCTACAATTCCTTGTTGACCAACCAGAGTGAAACTGTATTGTTTGACTGAATGTAGATCAAAGTGCAGATATCGACTGTACTTGGAACTCTGCGGATATTCCTGATATTTTTGGTCGGATTGTTGCAAGCAACTTTCTGTTTTGGGGGATGCCATATCCCTTTTAAGAATAATGTGTGGTTCAAAACCAAGTAGCATAACCGAAACGCTCACGTATATAAGAAAACTCCCTTGTTATAGTTTTAATAACTACCTTAAAATCTAAATGCAGGAAACGAGAGGCAAAAGCCACAGTTTAATTTAAAGCCACCCCAGCTACTGTGAAGTTACTCCTCGATTTCTCTAAGACATCTTAATCACATTTTGAAATCAGTTTGCGCAGGGCCGGGTCTAGCTTGTGGGGACCGGGGCCAGAGTAGTTTTGGGGACCTTTCACGATTAGGCCCATTATCCAAGCGGAGCCCCACTATCCAAGCGGAGCGCCACCATAGGGTAGCTTACAAAAAAAATGGCAGACAATGCTTCCCAGGTTGCTGGAAATGGCACTTCCCGCGCCTTGCAAGTTGCATCTGAACATTTTCCATTTTGTATTTATAGAAAGACAACTTTTGTTTAGTGTGGAGTTCCGAACAAAGTTCTGTATTTTACAAGTTGTCCATCGACGGACGGACGGTACGGCATCTTATGCCTCCCTTTTTGGACACCCAAATGTCGGGGCCCTAAATTTTGGGGTGCGCCGGGAATTTGGGCCTCCGTGGGCACCGTCGTAAATTCGATCCTGAGTTTTTTGCAAGAAGCAATTGCTTTTCACATATTTGAATAGATTTTTTTAAAAGTTCACTAGGTTTTGTTAACATTCAGCGAATGCAGTCAATTTTTGACAATGTTTGAGTTCCTGCCTGTATGGACTAAATCGTTGGTGTGTATCTTTGTAAATAAGGCAGATATTTTCGTACCCTTCATATTTGTAACCATTACAATGGTATACTGTGGAAGGGACCAGAACAGGCGCGGATCCAGGATTTTGAGAAAAGGCGCCAAGATGATTTGCCCGACGGGGGGGGGGCTGGGCCTGTTGGCTGATCCAGGATTTTCGAGGACCTTTTTTTTTGCATTTTCGTACTTCAGTTCTTGCATACTGGCACTTTCCGGATTTTCGAGGACCATTTTTTTTTATTTTGCTTTATTGCAAAATCGCCCCCCCCCCTGGATCCGCGCCTACAGAATGCATTTGTGAAATAACTGTTTCGCAAATGGAATTTTTCCGTAAAAGGGCTTGTGGGGTGAGCTTTGGAAATTAACCGAGACTTACATTCTTCATATTTTGTGGCTACGCGGAATGCAAGAGGTGTTGTAAGAGGAGGAGACGACGTCCTACGCTCTGTGGGCAATTTTTATCTTTGTGAGGTGTTTTGGATGGAAACTAATTCCATCTTTCTTAAGCTTCGTGAAATGTTGAATATGAATATATGTTTAGGAATCTTCGTTATTTAGTGATTTTTTCTATCCTGTTAGGGTGTAATTGAAGGGATATAAGGAGAGGGATTACACCTCTACTCTTTGAGAATTTTTTCTACGTTTTCTAAGTTTTCGTAGATGCAAATTGGTGTTATCTTTGGTGAAGCTTTGGACACATGAAATAATTTAATTTTTTGCTGAATTCTTCGGCTTTGGCATGCATGGCACCCTCCCATACAAGGCTGGTAACCGGTGCAGGCTTCCCTTCTAGCGCTCTTTGTACGACACGGGGGGAGCCACCATCAGTTGGGGCATAGCCATGCATAGGGTAGGCCTTGCAAGAAAATGTGGGAAATTACACATTTTAGACCTTAAAAGTTGCATCTAAGCATTCTGTACTTTTAAATTCCATCCTTAAAGAAACAAATTAAGATTTCAAGAAGGAAAGCTAGACGCTAGAAGGGGAAATGCAGTCGCCCCAATTTGAATTAGTGTATCCGGGCATCCTATTTCATGAAAGGCTCTTGAGAACCATGTTACAATATGTTTCTCACTGCATGAGTTGAGAAATTTACGTATATGCTAACTCCTTGCTTTACCTTGAACATGCAATATTTGTGGTCTAACATTTCATGAAAGATACTTGAAGAGCTATTGGAGATATTTTGAGATTCAGCTGTTGTTTAAGTTTGCGGTGACTGCGTATGCCCTTTAAAAGTTACTTTATTAAGCTCATGGACTTAAGCATACAATTGAACATAGTCATTAGCCATTTTATCTTTATCCAATTTACATGTTGGTGTATCCATGTGGTGCTTCTTGAAAGAGGAGAATAGTTTACTCGTCAGGCAGGGAAACCCACATAAAAAACGCGTCCATGGCGGGGTCTGGGGATCTCCCGCGGTAAAATTTAGGCAAAAAGAAACCTTAAATACGATTTCCCAGGGTTTGGTTCCTTGAAATCTTAATTTGGATAGTGAAATTTTGAAAATTTCTTTATAGTTCCTTAAGTAGGCCACATTTACGGTTTGGAAATCTCGGGGGCAGTAGCCCACTGCCCCGCAGGCTACCGCCCTGACACTGTAACACTTATTAAGCAATTGAACACTTATTCTGCCCCAACTTTGGAGATAAGTCATACCCTAAACCATTAAGCCATTATATGATAAGCAAGTAACATGACTTAAAACATTTGACTGGTGTGTTTAGCTTCTTAACATGTTTACAAAGTGAGGGGCAAAACTTCTTTGCATAAATTTTTCAATTCTTAACAGTGTTCTAAAATGTATCGATAAATCCAAATCACATAGAATATTACGTGTTACGAAACCATAGGACTACGAGAAGGGGGCTGGGAAAGTAGCTGCTGCATCTCAAAGTTTGGAAAAAATTTTTTTCTCGTGCCGATTTTTGGATTAGAAACAAAAAGTTTTTCTCGGGTAAAAACGGCCCAGGCACTAGAAAAAGTGTTTTCGGTATACAACAGATATTTGTAATTTACCTCCATATCGTCTGCGTTGTAAACAGTAACGAAAGGGGAAAGACCAACGTATCTCAGATAACTGCCATTTTCACGAAATTCTTCTGCAAGGTTGCACACGAACTTGAAATAAGCTGATTGAAAAGCAAAGGTCATAAAAATTACGTACAGACGGTAAAAATCAAACTTACTTTAGTGGTAACAAACTAAACCTTCCCCCAGAAATGTGATAACGTCATCTGGGGCTAATTGAGTCCTGAAATGGGACTTCAATGGGTATTTAACTAGATCTTATTTCATCACAATTATTTCTAATAAAGCACAGTGAAATCACACAAGATATATAATACTTGGTTTTAAATTGGAAGTGTGCACTCGCGTTCCTAGTCGGACCTTGATATGACCGTAAACGTGTGTAGTGGTCCAACTATGTAAAAAAGTTGTGATGATACATTGGTATCTTCGGAAGACCTTTTACTAAGGCCAGTGGGTCTTTGGAAACGTTCTGGTGGGAATTCAGCCAGCAAAGCTTTATAGTGTTTATGGATACCTTGTGTTCATTGAATTAACATTTTTTACTCATCTGCAACACAACACCTCTTACATTCCTTCCCAATATTGAAACTGCATGCTCCATAAGTGACCCCATAGTTTTAGAGTGATTAATCGGAAGGGTCAATATGGTGGTGGGTCAGATGTTGAAAAATGATAAAGAAAGTAAAATTGTCCAAACAAACTTCTTAATTCTTGGGTAAGGTGTGTGTCTATCACGCGTTGAAAAATCCGCTCAGAAAAAAAACCTTGAACAATTTTGCACTGCGGAGGTACAGTATTCGCATGAAAACCTACGAGTTGTGCAAAGGTGACAAAAATGCCATACCAGGGGTAGAGCTAGGTGGTTAAGGTGGAACGCGCCAACAACCTTAGAGGAAGGCTGCCCCCCACTTCGTAAGAGAAATGTTTAAATTTCGTTCGGGAGCTTTAATGGGTACGATAAAGCATGAAATCCCTGACGGCGACTAGTAACCACCAGTAAAACCCTTAATTTTACTCTCTTTTACTCTCAAGGGAAAAGGTTTCTCTTATAAAATTCTGAAATTTCACCTTTCATTAAAAAACACACATT
Source organism: Holothuria glaberrima (assembly GCA_009936505.3). Lineage (NCBI taxonomy): Eukaryota > Metazoa > Echinodermata > Holothuroidea > Aspidochirotida > Holothuriidae > Holothuria > Holothuria glaberrima. The sequence goes on along the minus strand of WURT03184345.1, from coordinate 2,700 downwards.
TATATTTTCAAAACTTAAGTAAAAAATTCAAATATTCCTTTAAAGCCCCAGCATTTGTGAAAATTCTTCAGTAAAAAAATTTGCGGCCGCCACCCTTCCCGCAACCCGTTACCTTTGTATGGGCTTTAAATTACTCCCCCCCCCCCACATGTCGAGGAGCTCGCACACCCCCTCCTTCGGGCAAGTCATCGGGCCACCCCTGTTCCATAAATCCCCAACAAAAATTGAATTTCTCATCGGTCCAAAAGCAAAATAACAGAATAATCCGTTATAGTATACTAGGCAATATTCTGGTGAATTTTATAATGTGAAGACCTGCACGAGAATTTTTCGTTGGTTAACTTAGTGTAGGATGGTTGTTGCAACAATGCATTCGTACCTACTCCAGAGTATTTATTTTTAGTTTAAGAAAGATACTCACTGGTATTGTTTTTACCGGACTGCAAAACGTTACCCAGAAAAGGTAATCCTCTTGGGCCTTTGAAATTCCTCAGACGGTATATTAGAATGAGATACCGTAGTAAAGCAGGAGCGAAAAGAGTAGAGCAGATAATTGCTGTGTAAAACAGAGCATTTTGAAGCGATTCCATTCTTACCAACTGTCTGAAATTGGCTGAGAGAGTTTGTGCATCTAAGAAGCTTTGTAAGTCGGCAGTTGTCAATGCGGAGGTACGTACGTTATTTTTGTGCTTATGGTACTTTACAACAACACCGTGCCATGTCCATTATTAGTGCGTTATCAAGCAACATACATCATATGAATAACTCCTGACACAATTGATAGTACCACCTGAAAGATTGAGTGTTTGTATTACTTCTGACTGGTTAAACACAATAAAAGCTTTGTACTCAATAAAAGCATGAAGAACAGTAACAAGAATGAACATGTATCACGTATAGCTGAAGTGTGGTTCACCGATTGCATTCTTCGCCGCCATTTACCAAATCGAAGGTCACCGTGTAGCTTATTCAATTATCAGCAACGGTACTAGTAGCATAGGCTTACACGCAGTTATACTTTGCAGCGACTAACCCTGAATCAGCTTAACAATTCTCTAAAAGGCACAATAAATGACATGCTATACACATATCGGAATATATATTAAGAGCCAACTTTCCTCTGAAATCTCACTCACGACAGTCTGGGAGCTGCTCTGAAAGGCGAGGTCATGACCCACCGATGGTGAACGCACAGCTCTGTGGTGACCTACATTACAACGGACTCGGTCGATTTTTGAGGAGTTTCAAATCAGTGGTCTCATTCCTGGTAGTAATGCTGTACTGTATTCATAACTGTAAATTAAAATCAACATATCTAAGTAGCTTACCAATTGGTAAGAAACTGGGCCGTAAAACCTCATCTAACAAAATAACTAAGAAGCTTACATTTTACAAATAAGCTTGTCTCTGAAACTCCTCCGTAGAGTCTATGCTCACACTGTGCACAGGTTTTTATTCTACCTTACAATTGAGTGGAATGTTCCAATTCTTAAGCTCTCGAGCCATAAGGAACACGGCCTGATGTTTTTAAACTGCATTTTTGATTCCTTGCCCAAGGCAGGCAAAGAATCTATGCGATGGTGATGTCGTGTGTTTGTATGTTTGTATGTGACACTTAGCTTGTGAACACGATATCTCGAGATAGCAATGACCGACACTTTCCATATTTGGTATATAGATTTGACATGTTAAGAGGAAGAACTCTATTGATTTGGTAGAGGTCAAAGGTCATTTGAGGTCACCAGAGGTCAAAAGCAAAATTTCCCAAGAATTCCCAAGATCATCACATGGGATGAGCAAAGGTCGAAGAGCAAAATTTCCCAAGAATTTCCAAGACCTTCATCTGGGGTCACCAGAGGTCAGAGTTGACCAAACGTCCTATTTATTTTGGTGGAGGTCAAAGTCATTCATTTAGGGTCACTAAAGTTCAAAAAGCAAAGTTTCCCAAGAATTTTTAAGATCATCATCTGGGGTCACCAGAGGTCAAAAGCAATGTTTCCCAAGAATTCCCAAGACCCCATACTTTAAATTATTATCAAATTGCTTCTAGTTTCAAAATTTTGTTCACTGTAGTCCCCCGGACTGAATTAATATAAGATTTATAACTCAGACTTACCAAAACGAGGTTAAATCGTAATCAGAACTCCCTGTGCTGTAAATCCTGACTCACGGTTGGACTCAAGGAGGGAATAATAGTAAATGACATCATCATTACAACAAAGAAAATAAAAGCTGCAGAATCGATATATTTTTTATCGAAAAGTGCCTCCTTTTCCACTCAATCAATCCTATTATATATTATACCACTCGGTTATTGCACCAACACGATGCAATCTTTAGCACGTAATCAACAAAATGCAATTTTCGATAGTTAATGTTTACAACTCATCCATTACTCTTAAAATGAACTTGCCGTCATAATATTACATAACAATATAGTCTTCTTATCTTCGGTCAAGTTCTTTGCAACACGTTAAAAAGTTTTTTTGCTGGGATCACAATCCTAAATAAATTCTGTTGCACCTGGGTACCATTGTGTCCTACTCCTCTTTCAACTGTTCTGGCACAAGATATATAAATGGACAGATCAACGACATTCAGCTTCATTCATGGAAACTTGTCGGCGACTCTTTAAAAAGGCTTCCAATTTAAGATCAATTGGTTGGTTGGTTGGTTGGTTGGTTGGTTGGTTGGTTGGTT